>CM071847.1:20722323-20941525 GCA_036507275.1 Sicyos edulis
GCGACTTGTATTGGACTGTGGTGATATTATTCCTGACTAAGACCCTGGTTAGCATCCGGAGCCCAGAAGTGTGGGCTAAGCTTATGTGCTCTATTCTCACGCGTTTATATTCATAGCTTGCATACGCCATTGAGATGACCATGTATATCGATTGTACCCCTGCTGGGGATTCTTACCAGCAATTGTTACTCACCCTTATTATTGTGGTTTTTCCATAGGTAACCAAGTTAAGTAGACAAAGATGGGCTTTCAAGGAGGAGCTGTGATCATGGGGCTCAACTCATCAAACTCTCGATTTTGTGTTATGACTCTTTTATGTTTTATTTTCCCCGAATGCATGTGTAGTCGGGCACGAGCTCCCAGGATGTTTTCTTCTGAATATTTTGTGGATTCCAAAGATTTTTGTATCTAGACATGTTTTGAATGATTTTAAGAAATCTCTGATCGGAGTATACTTTGGAAATGTATTTATCTTGGAAATAAAGCTTGGAAACAGTGGGATAGGTTCCAGGAAATTGTTTAGTTTTTAAAGGGGTTATTTTGAATGTTTTGTTTTAATTGGAATCAAATCATGTCCATTTAAATGTCCTTACTTTGAATGCATGCATTGGGGTAAGGGCCCATTTAGTGCCCCATTCGGGTCGGTCCCTTTACAAGGCTTGGTATCGTGAGCTCAGAGTCATAAATTGTAGATTGACCTTTGTTGTAGGTTGTTTTCCCATGATCACTAGCACTTCGACGGTACCATCGTGCACGTTTCTAAGTTTACTATTTGTTGTAGAAAAAGGGGTTAAGAATTTACAATAATTGCTATCTAGTGTTTGCCTTGTGTAGTGTTGTAGAGCGGAGACGCAGGTTCTCTCACTGCTATTGGTTTGGGTTTAGAGCGCCATCATGCCAACTTCCGCAGTGGTGTGATGTATGTTGTGGCTTGTTGTGGTATCCAGTAGATTCGGATGCCCTGGGACATCGCTCCAGACGGAGGTAGAGATTGACTCCACATGGGCCAACCGTGGGCCCAGCTGGATGGTTCTTCCCTAGTGAGAGGGTGGAGGTGCTTTGCCTTGGAATGCCACTCCAAGAGAGGAGTTAGTCTGTGGTTGTGCCGATGTGGATGTTTGTGGAGCAGTCCCCGTGTGGACTAGCGTGGGTAGCTCAAGCGTCGATATTGAGTCTTGTTAGATTAATTGGCTGCCTGCAAAGTGGTTGTAAAGTTGGTAGCCTTCGAGGAGATTGATGAGGCATCTTTGTGGTTCTCAAAAGTGTTGTTGTTTGCGTACCAGTGGAAGTGCGTGGAACCCCGTGGTTAAGGGTGCAAAGCAGTTGTTCAATTCTGACTGATCCGCTGGTGGTTTCTCAAGTAGTTTGATAGAGACGAACACTCTTTTTTGTAAGCCCCTAGAGTAGGCTAGTTGTCGCATGATGAGAGAGCCGGCCAGAGTTTGTTGAGCATCATGTGGAGATGCAAGAGTAGGCTGTGAGCCTTCAGCTTGATGAGATGCCTTAGGCATGGTTGTTGGAGTTGAGCCCTTGTATGCCTAGCCAGAGTTCGTGTCCCTTGAGGTTGTGACCTTGTTGGCCCCTGCTGGTAGTAAGATGTGGATTTGGTAGTAGTGGCACTTGAGGTGCATTGGTTGGTGTGCCGCTTGGCACTAAGTCCGGTTCAGCTTGAGTTTGGCATGGGCATAGCAGATGGTTCTATGTCGTCAAGTTTAGAGCACTCCTTTAGCCTTGGGTCCGTTTATGGTAAGTTGCACTGAGGTAGGTCGTGCAAAAGGGCTAGTTTAGTGGTAATCGAAGGATTTCAAGTGAAAGGATGTTCGAGAGGAGCCGAGCCTTTTCCCAAGAGTTACCGGAGGTTGAGTAAGTCAAGCAGGGTTGTCTGGTTGGTAGTGTTAGTGCGCGTGCATCTCACGCCAGTGTTAGCGCCAATAGATCTTTGTGGTTGGTAGTGTGGTCAACCACCTTCGAGTGCCTAAATCTCGTGGAGAGTTGAGCATCGAGAAGCAAGTTTGGGTTCCGTATGAGGGACCATGAGTTGGATGCCCATGAGGTGAGTAGGATGCCTTGTGAGAGGTGGGATGCCTTATGGGTAAGCACCCTTGGTAGAGGCATGGTATAAAGTAAGTTTGGTTTGGCATGGTTATGCTTTTGTAGAGCAAGGTTGCCATAGCTTGAGCATCGTGTGGAGATGGAACTTTGGGTGTTCCGTTGATTGGTTGTATCTCCTGCGCAGAGCTAGTGTGGCTTTTGGGAAAAGCATTTGTTAGTCTTGGATCTCTAAAGGAAGGTTGGGAGTTGTGCACACAAGTGTGTTTTGTGTGGTTCGGATTCAGGGCGCGGGAGTTTTCAGATCCATGCAGGTTTGCTTTGGGAATCTGGTGCTCCGTTCTTGGAAAAGTTGGACTCTAGGTGGATGTTGTAAGGTCAGTGAGTGAGGTGGTAAGGATACCATGCTCGTGGTATCAGGTTGTTGCTTAGGTAAGATTTGTTAATGGACCTAAGCTTGGTTGGCGTGATCTTCTTGTTGATCGTTATGACTAAGAGAGTTGTTCGGATCTTTCCTTGGGTGAAGTTATGTTGTGGTTGTCGCCCGAGTAGGAGGATGACGCGTGCTGGTATCATTTCGGGTCCTCTTGGTTCCCAAGGAGTTGGAGTTGGCCAAAGATGGTTATGATGCGGGAAAATGGAGTTGTTGTTCTTCGTGCAAGCTTGGTTGTTAGTCCGTTAGTTGGCGCAGTGGGTGTCGAGGGTTGTCCGAGAACCCTAGGTTGTGAAGAGCCTCTCTAGAGCCCCGGTCGAGGCCCCCAGTAGTGAATTTCACTGGCAAGCTGGAGCCGTGGTTTGTAGCCCTGGGAGTTGTTGGCGTCTTGGTAGCCCAGCAAGTTAGTTTTTGCCGAGAGAGTCCGAATTGGTTCCGGATGTGGTGGCAAGTTGATGCTTGCAAGTGTTGACCAAGGTGTGGATCGGGATTGCTAGAAGTCGCTTTTTTTGCTCGTGGGGCTAATGGTTCGTGCCCCTCGTTGGTTGTCTTCCGTTTCCAGAAAGTTGAGAGTTGCCCCGCTGGTATTTGGAGGTTCACCCATGGTGAACCCTCGTTGCTACCCCGTGGGAATTAGGATCTTCCGGCTTTAGTGGAGCAAGACAGTTGAGTGTATGTGAAGCTCTCTCGCCCTTCGTTGTCCGCTTCAGAGGAGCCGTTTTTTTCTGGTTTGGCAGTTTGCTACCGAGTCGGGTTTGTTGAGGATTTTTCGCCATAGCCTCGCCCCCTCACTCGCTCCCGACGAGGAAGGGTGTCGAGTTTATTTGGGGACAGCAAAGTGTGATGAGAGCTTTGCCGTGCTCTGCTGCAGTTTGACTCGCAAAGACGAGTGTTGGCGGTCCGTGAGGGGACAGTAGTTTCGTGATTTACAGCGATGCTTCCAAGTTTGGGTTAAGGTTGTGTGTTGATCCAAAGACGGGAAGGTCATTGCTTATGCTTCCCGTCACTGAAGCCATATGAGCAGAGAACTATCCGACTCATGATATGGAGTTGGCGCGATGGTGTTTGCAATCGAAGATTTGGAGGCATTATCTCGTATGGTGAGCGGATTCAGATGTTACCGATCACCGAGCCTCAAGTATCTCTTTACTCGTATGAGCCGAATATGAGGCGCAGAAGATGGTTAGAGTCGGTGAAAGATTATGATGCGTAGATTTTGTACCATACGGGCAAAGCAAATGTTGTAGCCGATGCTTTGAGTAGGAAGACGAGCACTCCGCGGTATTGTGAGTTCCCAGCACCGCTTTATGGAGAGAGTTCGAGCGGGCTGAGATTGCAGTGTTGTTGGGTGAGGTTACACGCCAGAGTAGCTCACTGATGATCCACCATCGATTAGGCGGCCGGATTATTGGTGGTCGGTGAGTGACCCCGCACTTAAGAGATTGGGTAACAGAGTTAGTGCTGATGGAGATTTTGACTTTGAATATTCACCGCACAGTGTGGGCTGATGCAGAGGTCTGGTTGTGTGTTCCGGATGTTGCAGGATTGCGAGCAGAGTTGCTCTCGAGAGGCCCACAGTTCTTCTTTGCTTGGCACCCGGGGTACCAAGATGTATCAGATCTTAAGCGGACATTCCGTGGATGGGTATGAAAAGAGATGTTGCGGAGTTTGTCGGGCCGATGTCTCACTTGTCGCCAAGTGAAGGCACCCAGCAGAGACCAGCCGGTTTATTGCGCTACCGAGTGTGCCTCGGTGGAAATGGGGAAGAGATCTCCATGGACTTTATTTCTGGTTTGCCGAGGACTCAGAAAGTTCTCTCAGATTTGGGTGATAGTCGATCGACATAAGAGCGCACACTTCATTCCCGGTAGAGACACTTATACCGTGGAACAGTTGGCGCAGCTTGTTGTTTTGGAACAGATTGTTCGCTATCACTGTGCTGTGAGGATTGTGTCCGACCGTGATTCGAGGGCTTGTGTGTTGGATTTCCCGGCAGCTTGGGACCAGACTCAGATCTCGATGGAGTTTGCATATAACAACGCTTATCATCGTCGATTCAGATGGCTCCATTTGAGGCTTTATATGGTAAGCGTTGCCGATTTTCTCATTATGGGAAGAGGTTGGTGACAAAGTGTGTTTTGGGTCCCGAGTTGTCGCAGATTGACCAATGGTGCCGCAGAGAAGATTAGAGCTCGTATGTTGATAGCTCAGAGCGCATTGTAAGAGTTACGCCGATGTTCGGCGTCGGGATTTGGAGTTTGAGGTTGGTCAGCATGTATTCCTAAAGGTTGCACCGATGCGAGGTGTTTTAAGGTTTGGCAAGCGTGGAAAGCTGAGTCCCCGTTTTGTTGGTCCGTTTGAGGTTCTGGAGAGGATCGGCAAGGTTGCTTATCGATTAGCCCCGCCTCCGTCATTGTCCGCAGAAGTACGTTGTTTTTCATGTTTCGATGTTGAGACAGTACGTGCCGGACCTGTTGCACATTGTTGACTTTGAGCCGTTGCAGCTGAATGAAGATTTGAGCTTCGAGAAAAAACCAGTGGGGATTCTTGCTTTTGAGACAAAGACACTGCGTAATCGAGGAATCCGGTTGGTAAAAGTTCAGTGGAGGAGTCAGAGTTCAGAGGAAGCCACTTGGGAGCGGGAGGATGAGATGAGATTGCAGTATCCCGAGCTGTTCCAGTCTTAAGGGACTTTCGTCCTCGAAAGTCCCTTAAGGGGGGAATATTGTAACGGCCCGGAAATTTCATCCCGGTCTTCCCGGGTTGCCCAGGGGCATTTTGGTAATTTTGGTCGGGCCGACAGAGTACGGTTATGTATTTGTTAATTGCCGGAAAAATTATGAGTCGATTTGAATGGGATCGGAATTTTGGTGAAGACATTTGGGCTTGGAAAAGGTAAAAATAAATAGGGAATTAAATAGCGCGTCGAGTGAGATTCGAGCCAAGGACACATGGGAAGCTAGACGGGTGGCCTTGCCACTTGAGCTACCAGACGCTCTTGTTTATTTTAGCGCGCCACCTAATATATAACCGTGTTTCTCCTTCCTTTGGTTTAAAGGCCGAGCTTCTCCTTCTTCTTCCCCATTTCTCCTTCGCGATTCTTCCTCCGACCGACAACGATTTCCCTTGCAATTTCTTCCTTCTCCACCCAATTGACCGAGCTTCTTCTCCAAATTCGAAGTCGATCGCTTCCCGAGCGCCAGTAAGCCGTTTTTCTTCTCCTTCTTCTTCTCCTTCCCGCCTCCCCTGTGTCTCGATTTCGAGTTCTGCCGCCGAGAGAGTGAGGGTGCGTGGTTTCGTGCAGCCGGTGTAGGGATTCCAGCCAACAACAAATCGCTCGTCGAATCTCTCCAATCGCCCGAATTGAAGTTCCTTCTCCAACGCCTGTTCGCCTGTTCGCGAGCGCGCAGCCGCCAGCCCGCCGAGCCACGCGGCGCATCGATCGTGTGCCGCGTACGGCGCGCTCGCCCACCTACGTGTCGGGTCGCACGCGCGCCCGTGCCGAGCCTCGGCCTCGCCCAAGACGCCGCCTGACATCGCCTGCGCGCCGCCGCGCGCATCACGCTTGCCATTCTCGCGCCCAGCCGCGCCCAGCCACCCTACCGTTGCGCCCCATTCGTGCAATTGGCCCGTTCGTGCGTTCGTCGAGCCTCGTGAGTTGCTCCCGAGCTGAGCCTTGTTTATTTTATTATATTTAGGCCTATTGTGTGATTTTTGTTGTGATTGATAGGTTCTCGGTAGCTAGTTCGGGTTCGTTCGCAATTTAGGTTTTCGTGTCAAATCGTCCCCGACCAAGGTAAGGATTTCTTACCGGAGTTGTGTGGACCCAGCGATATTATATGTGATTGCTGATTGATTGCTTGTTTGTGTTTATTGACATGTGTAGCTAGGTTCTCTATTCTGAATTCCCGATTAGCATGATTTTCCTGATTAATTCTCATGTTCGGAGAGCTCCCCCAGGCTAATGTTCGTGAGTACACCATTCCTTCCAATTTAGAGCCAGACTTCGGGTACTCTCCCGATAGTCCAGATGTATAGCGAGGGTAAGAGGCCCTTGAGGACACCCATTGGGATTGGCTTTTGAGCTAATCAATTGGTCGAGGGAGAAAGACCTCGAGGGTGCTCTGGACATCTTGGGATCGGTTTTGAGCTGATCAATTGGCCGAGGGAGAAAGACCCTCGGAGATGTCTCGGGATTGGTTATGAGAACCAATCATTAGGCCGGACGTAGGAGACTTCCGATGATTCCAGATCTTTCCTTATGAGCTCGTTGAGCTATAATCTGTGTTGATGGCTGTTTGCTTGCATGTTGAGGTGCTAGATGACGGATGTATCGTATTGTACCCCGGTTGGGGATTCTTACTGAGTATCTTTATACTCACCCTTATTTATCTTTCAGGTAACTTGGGACAACACCAGGATGGCTAGCGGAGGGAGCTGATTGATCATGGGGAGCCGCGAAGACTCTGTCTTTATTGTTGCATTGTTTATTCAAAGATGTAGATGGACAGAAGTCCTAGGGAACATTGTTTAAAAAGTTGTTTAAATTGTATTGTATGATTTTATAAATACCGCCAGGTGGTTTTCGCCGTTGGATGGTTTAATTGAAAACTGTGGTTCATGTTTTAAGGGTTCCCCCTTCTCATATGTTTTGAATGGTTTTTAAATATGAGCACTAAACCGCTTGTTATCATATTTAACTTGCATGCTGAGTGAGAACCCCGGTTTAGGACCATGTTTTGGGTCGGGTTCGTCACGCTTGGTATCGAGCACGAGTCATAGATTTCGTAGACTAACCTCGCTTTGTAGGTTGTTTGCTCCCATGATCATCAAGACTCCACGGCCGCGCCGAGGTTTGTCCGAGTTCAATTAAGCTGGGGTAAGAATTTACAATACTTTTCATCTAGCTTTTATGCCTTGTGTAGAGTTGTGGAGCGAGACGAAGCGTGTTCTCGACTCATTGTTGGTTTGGGCTTAGAGAGCCATCATGTCAATTTTCCGCAGTGCGAGCAGTTTGTTGAGCAGTGAGAGCCCCAGTGTGGGCCAGCATTTATGCTTTGTGCAGATCGCCAGTGTGTCGATCGCACCCAGAGGGAGGCAGAGCTTGGACTCCCGTAGGCCATTTGTGGCCCAGTTGTTGCTTTTCCCCTAGTGAGAGGGTGGAGGTGCTCGTGCAGATCGCCAGTGTGTTGATCGCACTCAGAGGAGCAGGACGCTTGGCATGTCCGACCGAGGAGTTGGACTGATTGTTTTGATGTTGAGGCCGCGTCCCAGGGTTGTTTAGCCCGTTGGCCAGAGTTGGCCCTGGCAGTTGAGTTGCCTAGAGGAGGGGGTAGAGGCTAGCACGCCTCAGAGTGAGACTCCTTGAGCAGAGTGTGCTCTATCCATGAGAGATTTGATGTCAGGTCTTCAGCTATCAGAGAGCGGAGTCCCAGGCGCAGTTTGTAGCGCAAAGTGAGGAGTCCCAGGCACAGATATCAAAGCCGGGTAGTGAGTTTGTTTCAAAGATTCTTCCCCCAAGAGCTCTTGTACCCCCGGAGGTTCCCGGGAGGGCATGATCAGCAGGTTTATGCAGTCGAGTTTGTTGGCGTTGATGAAGCCGCCCAGTTTGGCAAGTGGATGCCTATAGAGCTCGTTGTTTGAGAAAGTCCAGCTGCTAGTAGTAAAGTAGTTGGCCAGTTTTGAGTTTAGCATCCAGTGAGTTGGGATGCCCCTGCTAACATTCAGAGGCCGAGATGTGCCGCCGTTCGTGGCTTTGTTTGGTACTGTGTGATTGATGGTGGTAGTCCCTTGAGAGGTGGACTATTTGAGTCTCCACCGATCGCCCGATTGATTGGCAAGTTGCCGTGTTAGTGGCTTGAGGCAGATGTAGAGACATCTTTGCCCCCTTGCAAGCTTCTAACCTGTCGTTGTGCAGCCAGTCCTTTTAGTGCCCTCGTGAGCTGTGGTGCGATTCGAGTTTGCTTGCCAGGGTTTTATCCATTTGTGGATTTCAGCGGGCTAGTAGAGTGGAGCACTCTTTATATTGGATGTTCCCAGTGTGGAACTAGTTGTTGCCACCCGAGGAGTTGGCCTGAGCTTCTGTTGAGCATCGAGTGAGATGCAGGAGTTGCTGAGCTTTTGTTGAGCATCAAGTGGGATGCAGGAGTAGGCCTTGGTATGTCTGTTGGTCGAGATGCGGAGAGATTAGGTGCTCGAGTTTTTGGACTCTTGTGTTGAGTGCCATTGCCCCGTCACTTGGAGTGTGACCTTCTCTTTCCTCGAGAGGGGCATAAAGCTCGTTTAAGGCTGATTTGTGTTGTAAAGGATGTTGTGCTGTTGGCTTTGAGCTTTGAGAGGAGGCCTAGATTGAGGCCGGTTGGCTCTGTTGTGCGAGTGGTTCCGTAGCGCCTGAGTTTAGCATCCCCGCTAGTCTTGTACCCATTTCACGAGGTTGCACCTGTTTGGTTGCATAAGAGATCTAGCTCGGTGGTAGTCAGAGGACTACAAGTATGAGGGTTTCGAGGAAAGGAGGAGCTTTCCTTGGTCACCAGGAGAGTTGGGTGCAAAAGGATCTTGTCAGGGGCTGTTAAGAGCTAGTGCGTTCGAGTTCTCGCGCCTGTGTTGTGAGCCTGTGAGCCAGTTTGATGGTAGCATGATTCGGCTACCCTTTAGTTACCCTAGTATGGGTAGTGTTGGCATCGAGGATGCGTGATGAATCCAGTGTTAGAGCCATGAGTTGGATGGCTGATCGGAGCGCGTTTAGTGAGCACATTGGCTTGAGGTTTGATTGCTTGGTATGGATTTGCTCTTGTAGAGTAAGTTGGCCAATGTGGCTTTTTTCGTGGTGAGTTGGCCCAGAGAGGGTTTGGACTCTTGTTGCTCCTCGTTTAGTAGTGGCTCTGTTTGGAGGCAAAAGTTGCCCCAATGTTAGAGCCCACGATGGCTTTGGATCTAGTTGGAGTTGTACACGCCGGTGTACTTTTGTGTAGCTCGTTCCGTGGTTTATGTTTGGAGAACCACACGAAGGGGTTCGTGTTGAGGAGCCAGTGCTCGAGTCTTTGGGTTGTCAAGGCTTTGGTTCTTGGCAAGTGCCCTGACTTTGGTTGTAAGGATGTCGTGCTCATTGTCGGGTTGTTGTTTAAGCAAGTTTTGCTTGTTGGTCCTTAGCCCTGGTCGAGTTTAGTTGGATCCGATCAAGAGCGGTGGTAGTAGCCGCGTAGTTTACGATTGTTATGGTTGAGAGAGGCGTTTTCGGATCCTTGCCTTGGGAGAAAGGTTTATGAAGGCTAGTTGGTGCTTGGTGTTGACCAAGTTTTGGTTCTCTTGATGTTTCAAGAGAGCTAGCTCGAGCGAGCGAGGCGTTGCCACGAGGATTTGTTCCTAGTCGGAGTTGTTTTGGGAGTTGACCCCTCCTCGGGCGGTTGAGTAAGTTCTGCTAGTTCCGATTGGTGGTCCAATCGGTTGAGGTTTCCCCTTGGGTGTTGCTTCAAAGAGAGTTGGTTGTTGTTTTCCCTTGGGTTTGAGCTAGTCAGCGAGCGTGTGTGTAGTTCGCTGACCTTCAGAGTTTGCTTGCTGGAAAATCGTTCCCGTTGAGGAGTCAGCGTAGCTTCTGAGCTGTGTAGTTGATCAGAGTAGCGCAGTGGTTAGCCCAGCGAGAGGGTCCCTGCATGGTGTTGTTAGCAAGCGAAGTTGTTTGTCCCCGCAAGAGCGGTGGCCAGTCAGTTTAAGAGTTGAGTTTTGCTGGTGAGTTGTTGGTTCTTTGGGGTTTGAAGAGCCCTTAGTTTCTATGGTGGTTGAGTTGCACCATGGATGCCTGCCTCGAGTGTTATCTTTGGAGATAGCCTCGTCGGTCCGTATTCCTTGCGATGTTCCGTGTGTGGAGTTTCTAGTCGCAAGATGAGTTAGGCCTTGGCTAAAAGGAGGAAGTCCTTTGAGTAGCCAGTTGGACTTAAGAGTTGAGTGGTAGCTTGGAGGCGAGCTGTGACGAACCCGACCCAAAACATGGTCCTAAACCGGGGTTCTCACTCAGCATGCAAGTTAAATATGATAACAAGCGGTTTAGTGCTCATATTTAAAAACCATTCAAAACATATGAGAAGGGGGAACCCTTAAAACATAAACCACAGTTTTCATTTAAACCATCCAACGAAGTAAAACCACCTGGCCAGTATTTATAAATTCATACAATACAATTTAAACAACTTTTTAAACAATGTTCCCCTAGGACTCCTGTCCATCTACATCTTTGAATAAACAATGCAACAATAAAAGACAGAGTGCAAGCGGCTGCCCCATGATCAATCGGCTCCCTCCGCTAGCCATCCTGGTGTTGTCCCAAGTTACCGAAAGATAAAATAAGGGTGAGTATAAAGATACTCGTGAAGAATCCCCAACAGGGGTACAATCACGATACATCAGTCATCTAGCACCTCAACATGCAAGCAAACAGCCATCAACATGCATTATAGCTCAACGAGCTCATAAGGAAAGATCTGGAATCATCGGAAGTCTCCTACTTCCAGAATCATCGGAAGTCTCCTACTTCCGGCCTAATGATTGGTTCTCATAACCAATCCCGGGACATCTCCGAGGGTCTTTCTCCCTCGGCCAATTGATCATCTCAAAAACCGATCCCAAGATGTCCGACACCCTCGAGGGTCTTTCTCCCTCGACCAATTGATTAGCTCAAAAGCCAATCCCAATGGGTGTTCTCAAGGGCCTCTTACCCTCGCTATACATCTGGACTATCGGGAGAGTACCCGAAGTCTGGCTCTAAATTGGAAAGAATGGTGTACTCACGAACATTAGTGTAAAGACCCGACCCAAAAGGGGCTCTAAATGGCCTTTACCCCAATGCATGTATTGAAATTAGAAGACATTATGAAAAACACATTTCGGATTCCAAGTAAAAACAGAAACATTCAACAACCAAAACATACATTTCTAAAAGCATACTCTGATCAGAGATTTATTTAAACCATTAAAACAATCCACAAGTACAAATATGCTGGAATCCATAAAACGTAAGAAAACATCCTGGGGCTCTGTGCCCGTCTACATGCATTCAGGGGAAATAATAAAAGTCAAGAGTCATGATAAAATAAAATAGTCAGAGATGACAGCAGGAGTCCATGATCACAGCTTCCCCTTCAGCCATCCTGTCTCCCGCCTTGATTACCTGTGGAAAACCACAGAATAAGGGTGAGTAACGAATTACCCAGTAAGAATCCCAAACCGGGGTACAATCGATATACATGATCATCTAGAAGAATGTATGCAAGCTATGAGTACAAACACAGAGCGGAGCACATAGCTAAGTCCACACTTGGACCTCGGATGCCAACTCAGGGTCTTAGTCCGGAAATACCACAACACACTATACGCGCTATACGGGAACAAGTCCCGGCCTCGGCCGCCTACACATCGTCGAAAGGTGCACTAGCTCAAGATCCCGAGGAGCTCTCGGTCGACATTTGTAATGAGCGTAAGCATGCACCGCGTGCTTCTACAGGACTATGGGGGTGCCGGGTCTAGTGGCAAGTTGCCCATATCAGGATACCACGCCTAACTAAATCTCCGGATCGGTGTCGCCGACATAGGGGTGTGAGACACGGACACGTGAACTATGTCACTGTACCACCGCTTTTTGAGGCTAAGGAACGGGTCATGGTAGGCTTACACCGGGAAGCCGTCCTTACCTTAACGGTGGCAATCAGGGCTCTGCGCCGAACACGGCGAGGGCGTGCAGCTGCAGGGGACTAGGCATTGCCAAGTCATCATCCCGACCGTTGGGGTATCGCAGACTACCACCCTCACCCAAGATTGCAGGGCCTACAGGTTGGGATAGCTAATCCCTCACGGGGTCCAAGGGCGGAGAACTTTCTCGAACGTCCTTGCCATAGATGCAAGATACTTTATGCATCGGGCTGGATGATGCTATCTACGAATTCTAACTTTGCCTTAACAATCAGCAAACAATCCAATACGTGCTCGAAAGAATCTGAAGAAGACCTAGCATGGTACTACAGAACAAGAATGAATATGAGCATGCGAGCGGAACAACCTAGCATGGACTAACATGAAAGAACAACATACGAAGTCATGCGATCGAGGAATTGAGCAGAGCACCTAAACTATACATGCTGATAATCACAAACAAACATACAACATCAATCACATAGAACATCGCGAGGTCCATACAACCCCGGTAAGAAATCCTTACCTTGGTGGGAGGCTTCTACACACAAATCCTAAGCTGCTGGAACAATCCCAGAGCTAGCGGCGGGGAACCTAACAAACCAATAATAGTCAATACCTAAAAAGTCTAAAAACAATAGAACAGCAAGCTCGCAAAGGGAACTCACGCGGCACGGCGACACGAGCTTGGAGCTGCGCAAGCTGGCATGGCGCGGGTGGCGCTTGGCGTAGCGCAGCGCAGCGGTGAAGCGCCGGGCGCTTGCTGGGCTGCACCGCACGGCACGGATGCACGGCAGTGGCTGCGCTGTGGCTGCGCAACCGCAGCGCACGGATGCACGCAGCGAAACGCGCGCGCTTGGCGGTAGCGTCTTGCGAAGGCGCGCGGCGCTGGCGCAGCGCAGGCGACAGTGCCGGACGCTGGGGTGGGCGCTATGGGCGAGCGGCTTGTTCGAAGGCGCGCGGCGCTGGCGTCTGGCGTCTCGCTGCTTTGGCGCGATCGCGCACGATCCGCGAGCGATGGCGTGCGGGAGGCACGCTTCAACAGTCTGGGCGTCCGTGCGCGGCGAGCGGCCGCTCAACGGATCTGGGCGACACGAGAGCGATGGCGTCGCGGGAGGTTCTGCGGACGGTGGATCTCGCGGCTGCATATGCGGCACTGGCGTCGGCAGGGTTTGCTCAACAGATCGCGGGCGAGACGGGCCGGCGATGATGGTTCGCTTCTCTCGGTGTTGCAATCAACACAAACACACACAACACTCTACATCTTACCTTCGGCCCAACATCAAAACCAAATGAGGAGATGAAGAGGATGAAGACTTACCGGAATGATGATGATCGAACCCAAGGAGATGCAAGGGAAGAAGAATCGGCAAAGGCTATGGAGAGGGAGAGCTTGTGCGGCCAAAAGGAGATTTGGAGAAGAAGATGGAATAAACCTAATTCTATTTCATTTAACCAAATGCACCAAAACTCCAAAATCCAAGGTTAACTAAGATGTGATGCGAGAAAGAGTAACAAGAGCACCTAATGGCTCAATTGGCACACATCTCTACAAGCTTCCGGAGACCAGGTTCAAACCCCCAGCTGCAAAGACAAACTTCTTTATTTTACTTTTGCATCAAACCTTGCTCAAACCAAACTACAAACCCCTCCAAAACCTACATAAAACCATCCAATAATTTTAGTAAGCTGGAAAAGACACAACGACCACTGACGGCTGACCACATTACCAAATTACCCCTAGGGCATACGGAAGACCGGAAAGAAAAACACAGGTCGTTACAATTAGTGTAACGGCCCGATTTTCTATTCCAGTTCTCGAGGTGCTTCCCGGTTCGATTCGATGGTTCGGTTGGGCCGTTAGAGCTATTTTGACCCTTAGGGTATTTTGGTCTTTTTGCTCCCCGAGGCGAGGATTTGTGGATTTTCGGGCTTGAGCGGCTCTCCGCCTTTGTTGAGGCTTGTATGTTGGTGGCTGCGAGTCCCGAGATGTTTGGGGTATTCGTTTGGGAGTTCGGTTGTGATTTGGGTTTTGGGCAAAGTGATCTTTGTTTGGGTGTTTCCTTTGGGATTCGAGCCCAGGCCCTTAGAGATGATTTGGGAGTTTGTTTTAAGTGAGAGTTATTGTTTGGAAAAGGTTGCTTCAGCCGGGTCTCGAAGGAGGAAGCCGGGAAATGGGATTTAAGGACTTTAAGACTTATTTAAATTTGGTAAGAAAATTGGTTAAGGATGGAAAGGAGGATAAAATCCCATTTTTCCTTTTAATTCCCTTTTTCCTTTTATTTTTCCCTTTTATTTTCCAAAATCCCCAAAATTCCTTTTTCTCTCCCTTTCTCTCTCCTCCAGCCCGAGCAGCCCTAGTCGCACCATGTCCAGCCGAGCCGCCATTATGTGGCCCGATTTTCTATTCCAGTTTCGAGGTGCTTCCGGCTTGATTGATGGTTCGGTTGGGCCGTTAGAGCTGTTTTGACCCTTAGGGGTATTTTGGTCTTTTTGCTCCCCGGGCAGGATTTGTGGATTTTCAGGGCTTCGAGGCAGCTCCTGCCTTTGTTGAGGCTTGTATGTTGGTGGCTGCGAGTCCCGAGATGTTTGGGGTATTCGTTTGGGAGTTCGGTTGTGATTTGGGTTTTGGGCAAAGTGATCGTTGTTTGGGTGTTTCCTTTGGGATTCGAGCCCAGGCCCTTAGAGATGATTTGGGAGTTTGTTTTAAGTGAGAGTTATTGTTTGGAAAAGGTTGCTTCAGCCGGGTCTCGAAGGAGGAAGCCGGGAAATGGGATTTAAGGACTTTAAGACTTATTTAAATTTGGTAAGAAAATTGGTTAAGGATGGAAAGGAGGATAAAATCCCATTTTTCCTTTTAATTCCCTTTTTCCTTTTATTTTTCCCTTTTATTTTCCAAAATCCCCAAAATTCCTTTTTCTCTCCCTTTCTCTCTCTCCACCGGCCAGCACGCCCTTGGTCGCCCATGTCCACCCTAGCCGCACCATGCCCGACCCTAGTCGCACCATGTCCGGCCGAGCGCGCCCTCCCTCGAGCGCCCTGCTCGCGCCCATGCCGCGCGCCGGCTTAGTCGCCACCACCCAGCGCCCGATCGCATCGCCTCCTCGCCCTAGTCGCGCCGAGCCCGGAGATCTGCATCGCCCAAGCCATCTCCGTGTCGCCTTGGTCGCGCCGAGCCCAGATCGGCATCGCCCAGACCGTCTCCGTGTCGCCCAGGTCCGTGTCGAGTCGCCCGAGCCCTGGCCGCACCGAGTCGCTCGCCCCTGTAGGTCGTCGTGTGTAAAGACCCGACCCAAAAGGGGCTCTAAATGGGCCTTTACCCCAATGCATGTATTCAAAATAAAAGACATTATGAAAAAATACATTTCGGATCCCAAGTAAAAGCAGAAACATTCCACAATCAAAACATACATTTCTAAAAGCATACTCGATCAGAGATTTATTTAAACCATTTAAACATTCCACAAGTACAAATATCTTGGAATCCATAAAGCGTAAGAAAACATCCTGGGCTCCGTGCAGTCTACATGCATTCGTGGAAATAACAAAAGTCAAGAGTCATGATATAATAAAATGGTCGAGATGACAATGAGGATTCCATGATCACGGCTCCTCCTTGACAATCCTGTCTCCGCTTGGTTACCTGTGGAAAACCACAGAATAAGGGTGAGTAACGAATTACTCAATAAGAATCCCCAACCAGGGTACAATACGATATACATGATCATCTAGAAGAATGTATGCAAGCTATGAGTATAAACACGAGAATAGAGCACATAGCTTAAGTCCACACTTGGACCTCGGATGCCAACTCGTGGTCTTAGTCCGAAAATAAATCCACCACACAATACGCCCTATACGAAACGAGTCCCGGCCTCACCGTCTCACATCGATACGAAAGGTGCACTAGCTCAAGATCCCGAGGAGCTCTTCTTCGGGTATTGTAATGAGCGTAAGCGCGCGCTGCGCGTGCTATGCGCAGACTATGGGAAGTGCCGGTCTAGTGGCAAGCGGCCCATGTCCGATCACCACGCCTAACTAAATCTACGGATCGATGTCACCGACATAGGGGTGTGAGACACGGACACGTGAACTATGTCACTGTACCACCGCACCGAGGCTAAAGGAACCGGTCGTGGTAGGCTTACACCAGAAGCGGTCCTTGCCCTAACAGTGGCAATCAAGGGCTACGGCCGAACACGCCGAGGACGTGCCGATCGCCGGGGACGAGGCAATGCCAAGTCATCATCCCGACCTTTGGGGCATTTAACGATCACCGCCACCCTCACCCAAGATTGCGGGGCGGCCGTTAGGGTTAGCTAAACCCTAACGGGATCAGGGACGGAGTACCATCTCGTACGTCCCTGTCGGGGATGCAAGTTACGTTATGCATCCGGCCCGGATGATGCTACCTACTTGAACTCTAAACCATAACAATAATAACAATTCATTCAATGCAGTCCAATACGTGCTCAACAGATACAAGGAACCTAGCATGATACTACTACGAAGCAAGAACAGATATCGAACATGCGAGAATGGAACAACCTAGCATGGGCTAACATGAGAAACAATACAAGAGTTCATGCGATCGGGAATCGAAGCAGAGCACCTAGGGCTAAACATGCTAATAATCATACACAGGCATACAAAACAACAATCACAAATATACCGCAGGGCCCACACAACTCCGGTAAGAAATCCTTACCTTGGTCGGGAGGCTTCTACACACAAATCCTAAGCTGCGGAACAATCCCGAGCTAGCGAGCGGGAACCTAGCAAACCAATAATAATCAGCATCTAAAACGTCTAAACAACAATAGAACAGCAAGCTCGGCTCGGGGAACTCACGCGGCACGGCGACACGAGCTTGGAGCTGCTGGCAAGCTGGCACGGCAGGGCTGGGCGCAGGCGCAGCGCCGCTACTGCACGCGGCAGGCGGCGCTGGCCGCTGTGGCTGCACGGCACGGCGCACGCAGATTCACGGCAGGGGCCAGCGCGCGCGGAGAGCGTCTGGGCGTGCGGCGGGCGAGCGGCTTGGGCGGCGGCGCGCGGGTGCTAGCGTCGGCAGCGGCGACCTTGACGCCGGGCGCGGGCGCGCGGCGAGCGGCTCGGCGAAAGCGGCGCGCGGCGCCTGGCGTCGGGCGCTGCGCTGCAAGGCGACCGCACGATCTGGCGAGCGATGGCGCGGCGGCAGGCGCTTCAACAGATCTGGGCGACTGGTGAGCGATGGCGTCGGCGGCGGGCTGCCTCAACGATCTGGGCGTCCGTGCGGCTGCGAGGGCGTCTCGTGCGACGGCAGGGGCGATCTGTCTTCTTCTTTGCTGGGCGCGATCCGGCGTCGCGATCGCCGGTGGGCGTCGCGGCGATGGTCTTGTTGGGCTTCTCTCGGTTGGCCGCAATCAACACAAACACACACAACACACCTCTTTTCACTTGGCCAAAAGCACACCAAACGGTGAGAAGAAGAAGAGGAAGATCGATAACTACCCGGAATGATGATGAACGATCCAAGGGAGTCGCAAGGATGAAGAATCGGCAAGGGCTATGGAGAGGGAGAGCTTGTGCGGCCAAGAGGAGATTTGGAGAAGAAGATGGAATAAACCTAATTTCTATTTCATTTAACCAAATGCACCAAAACTCCAAAATCCAAGGCTAACCATAAAATGATGCGGGAAGAGCAACAAGAGCACCTAATGGCTCAATTGGCACACATCTCCACAAGCTTCCCATGAGACCCGGGTTCAAACCCCCAGTGCAAAGACAATTCCTTTTATTTTTACTTTTGCATCAAACCTTGCTCAAACCAAACCACAAACCCTTCCAAAAACCTACATAAATCCATCCAATAATTTTAGCAACCTGGAAAAAGACATAAACGGCCCCTGACGGCCCGACCAAATTACTAAAATACCCCTAGGGTACCCGGAAGACCGGGATGAAAACCTGGGTCGTTACAATATTCCCTCCTTTTTATGACTTTCGTCCTCGAAAGTCCTTAAGACTGAAACAACACAGAGATCGCATTCTCATCCCGTCCTTCCGCGCCACGAGCGGCCTCCTCGAACTCGGACTCCTTCACTAAACTTTTACCAACGGATCTCACTTCTACGCAACGTCTTCGACTCAAGACCAGAATACTCATAGGCTTCTCCTCGAAGCCCAAACCCTCAATCAGCTGCAAGGGCTCAAAGTCCACAATGAACAATGGGTCCGGCACATGCTGCCCCAACATCGATACATAAAAACACTGTGCACAGCTGTCAACAAACAAACTCAACCCTACAACAAACTGGCCAAACAACTGAACCTTCCAGATTCCAAAACTAAACGGCCTACTCTTACTTCACAAAAGACCAACAAACCTCAAACCTTGACTACAGCCTTAACGAGATACAAACGAACCACCAACTGGCGACTGATCCAAAAAGACAAACTTCTCCAACTAGAACACGACCACAACACTAAAGCAACCATCTTAAGGAGAAATCGCCGAACCAAAGGCAAGGGGCACCATCCTGGTACACCAGACGGCTAACAACTCTCACACCGGTGAAACTTCACTACCACCACCAAAAAAAAAAACAAGGGCCAAGCACGGACTCCACTCGGCCAAGCCAACAAACTAGAACTCCTCATCGGCGAACGCAAACTTTCCAACGAACACCTACCAAAGCAACCGACCAAGGAGAACATCGCTGGGCAAGGAACATCCAACCTTCCTCTCAAGGAAAACTCGGGAAGCAAGGACTAAACCATCCATGACTATCTGCGACACAACACCTTGAGGAAAGCGGCTCAACGACTTACCAACCAATGCCACGGCACCTCTGTGCCAACTCACTCAAACGCGGCTCGCTAACGCCAAGCTGGGAACTCACAACAACTAGGAACAAAGCCGAGAAGGGCTTGCTCGTGAGAACTCAACCCAAACTTATAACCAGCAACGCTCGCCTCCAAGCTACTACTCAACTCTTAAAATCCAGCTGGCTACTCAAAGGACTTCCCTTTAAGCCTAAGCCTAACTCATCTTCGAACCAGAAGTTCCACTCCCAAAACCTCACAAGGAAAACGGATAACGACAACCTCAAAGCTTACGGATCCTGAGCCACACGAATCCGCAAGACTACCTCGCAAGCTATCACTCGAGGCTGGCATCCAAGGAGCAACTCAACCACCACAGAGGCTAGAGGGAAAGGAAATCTTCAATCCCCAAAGAACCAACAACTTGCCGAACAACTCAACTCTTACTAGTGGCCTCGCCCTTGCGGGAACAAACAACTCTTGCTTGCTAACAACACAAAGCGAGGACCCTCTCATTGGGGTGACATTTGCGCTACTACGATCGACTACACAACTCGAAGCTAAGCCGACTCGCCAAACGGGAAACGACTTCCAAAGCAAGCAAACTCCGGAAAGGGCAGCGAACTCCACACACGCCGCTCGCTGACTTGCTCAAACCCAAGGCAACAAAGACAACCAACTCTCTTGGAAGCAACACCCAAGAGAAAACTCAACCAATCGGACCACCAAACCGAAACAAACAAGCACTTGCTCAATCGCTGCGAGGGAGGGGTCAACTCCCAAAACTTATCGACTAGGAACAAGACCTCAGGGCAACGCCCTTCAGCTAGAAACGAACTAGCTCTCGAAACAACAAACGAACCAAATCTTGGCCAACACTCACAAGAGGCAGAACAACCTTTACTGCAGCCTCTAGAACACCATCCAAGAATCCGCTTAACTGGACAAACGACTACTTCCAAGCGACCAACAAACTTTTCCTTCAAGCTAGCGCTCCACCATTAACTCCAAGACCAAGGGAGTAACGACAACTCCAGAAGGAAACGGCTCTTACAAGCAAACAACCAACGGACAGAGAACTCCACATACGCTCACTGTCTTGCTCCACCAGAGCAACAACATCTAATCTCACGGGGCACAACAAGGGTCCATCTCAGACTGAACCTCCAAATGCAAAACGGGGCAACTCAACATCCTGGAAACAGGAAAAACAACCAACATGGCACAAACCACTCGCCCCCACGAGCAAAACTAAACTCTAGCAACTCCAATCCACACCTTGGTCAACACCAAGCATCAACTCCAATTTCCAGCATCCCAACCATGCTGGCCAACTCCAACTCCTTGGGAACCTAGAGGATCCGAAGCGCTCTGAGAACGCGTCATCCTCCTACTCAAAGCATCGGCCACAACATAACTTCTACCCAAGGAAGGATCCGAACAACTCTCTTAGCCATGATGATCAGAAACCACGCGGCTTAGCTACCACCGCTCTTGTTCAGTTTCCAACTGAACTCCAACCAACGATCAACAAGAAGATCTGCCAACCAAGCTTAGGCCCAACTTAACAAATCTTGCCTAAGCAACAACTTGATACCACGAGCACGGTATCCTTACCACCTCAACCAAAGCCTTACAACAACCACCTGGAGTCCAACTTCTCAAGGAGGCTGAGCACGAGATCTCCAAGGCAAACCCTACATGGATGCGAAACTCTCGCCACGGAACGAACCACACAAAACACACTTGTGTGCACAACTCCCGACCTTCCTTTAGAGATCCAAGACTAACAAGCGCTTTTCCACAAGGCAACGATAACTCTGGCAATGATACAAACAATCCAAGGAACACCAAAAGTTCCATCTCCACATGATACTCGAAAGTCGAGGCAACCTTGCTCTACCAAAGTATAATCATGCCAAACCAAACTTACTTTGTACCAAGCCTCTACCAAGGGTGCTTACCCTAAGGCATCCAAAACCTCTCGCAAGGCATCAGCTCATCTCGCCTCAAAAGCATCCAACTCGCCTCATAGGCATCCCGGCTCATCGATAAGCATCCAACTCATGGTCCCTCAGCTGGACCAAACTCGCATCTACAATGCTCAACTCTCCTCAGATTTAGGCACTCGAAGGTAGTTGACCGCACTACCAACCACAAGGAAAATCTCTTGGCCTTAACACTAGCGCGAGACTCACGCGCACCAACATTTACCAACCGGCAACCTGCTGACTTACTCAACCTCCAGAAACACTGGGAAGAGGCTCCGGCTCCTCTCGAGCATCCTTTCGCTTGTAGTCCATCGACTACCACCGAACTAACCCTGCGCACGACCTAAACGGGTGCAACCGCCATAAAGCAGATCCAAGGCTAAAGGAGTACGCTGAACTCCGAACGGCATAGAACCATCTGCTATGCCCAAGCCAAACTCAAGCCTGAACCAGACTTAGTGCCAAAGTGGCACACCAACCAATGCACCTCAAGTGCTACTACTACCAAATCCACATCGAGGAAGTGGGTGTTAAACAACAAAGAGGCTCGCAAGAGGGCAAAGATGACCCTTTATCCGCCTCAAGCCACTAACACGACAACTTGCCAAACAATCGGGCGATGGTGGAGACTCGCTAGTCCACCTCTCACAAGGGACTTCCACCACCATCCGATGAACCAAGCAAGACAGAGGCGGCACACCTCGGCCTCGAGCAGCAGGGCATCCCACACACGGATGCTAAACTCAAACCTGGCCAACTACTTTACTGTAAAGACCCGACCCAAAAGGGGCTCTAAATGGGCCTTTACCCCAATGCATGTATTGAAAAATAAAAGACATTAGGAAAAATATATTTCGGATCCCAAGTAAAAAAGAAACATTCAACAACCAAAACATACATTTCTAAAAGCATACTCGATCAGAGATTTATTTAAACCATTTAAACAATCCACAAGTACAAATATCTTTGGAATCCATAAAACGTAAGAAAACATCCTAGGGCTCCGTGCCCGTCTACATGCATTCGGGGAAATACCAAAAGTCAAGAGTCAAGATATAATAAAATGGTCGAGATGACAATGAGATTCCATGATCACAGCTCCTCCTTCACCATCCTGTCTCGCCTTGATTATTACTCGTGGAAAACCACAGAATAAGGGTGAGTAACGAATTACTCAAGTAAGAATCCCCAACAGGGGGTACAATACGATATACATGATCATCTAGAAGAATGTATGCAAGCTATGAGTACAAACACGAGGCGGAGCACATAGCTAAGTCCACACTTGGACCTCGGATGCCAACTCGAGGGTCTTATTCCGGAAATACCACAACACACTATACGCTCTATACGGGAACAAGTCCCGGCCTCGGCCATCTCTCGTCGTACGAAAGGTGCACTGGCTCAAGATCCCGAGGAGCTCTCCGATCGGCGCTGTAATGAGCGTAAGCGCACCGCATGCTACTACAAACTCGGGAAGTGCGGGTCTAGTGGCAAATTTGCCCGTGTTCGATCACCATGCCTAACTAAATCTCGGATCGGTGTCAGCGACATAGGGGTGTGAGACACGGACACGTGAACTATGTCACTGTACCACCGCACTTTTGAGGCTAAGGAACCGGTCGTGGTAGGCTTACACCAGAAGCGGTCCTTGCCCTAACGGTGGCAATCAAGGGCTACGGCCGAACACGCTAAGGGCGTGCCGATCGCCGGGGCGAGGCAATGCCAAGTCATCATCCCGACCGTTGGGGCATTTAACGATCCGCCACCCTCACCCAAGATTGTAGGGCGGTACCGTTAGGGTTAGCTAAACCCTAACGTGATCGGGGGACGAGTACCATCTCGTCGCGTCCCTGTCGGGGATGCAAGTTACGTTATGCATCGGCCGGATGATGCTACCTACCCGAACTCTAAACCATAGCAATAATAACAATTCAATCAATGCGGTCCAATACGTGCTCAGCAGATACAAGGAACCTAGCATGATACTACGAAGCAAGAACAGAGATATCGAACATGCGAGAATGGAACAACCTAGCATGGGCTAACATGAGAAACAATACAAGAGTTCATGCGATCGGGAGTTGAGCAGAGCACCTAGGGCTAAACATGCTAGTAATCATACACAGGCATACAAAACAACAATCACAAATATACCGCAGGCCCACACAACTCGGTAAGAAATCCTTACCTTGGTCGGGAGGCTTCTACACACAAATCCTAAGTCTTTGAACAATCTCGAGCTAGCGAGCGGGAACCTAGCAAACCAATAATAATCAGCATCTAAAACGTCTAAACAACAAAAGAACAAAGCAAGCTCGGCTCGGGAACTCACGCGCGGCACGGCGACACGAGCTTGGAGCCGCTGGCGCTAGCCGGCACGGCAGGCCGGGCGCAGCCGGGCGCCGCACGGCAGGCTCGGGCGCTGGGTGAGTCTTGACACGACACGGCACGGATGCCTGGCAGGAGGAGCGCGCTGGCGCGAAGGCGCTTGGCGCCGGCGTGCGACAAGCGGCTGGCGACGCCTTGGGCTGGGCGGGGCGGCGCAGCGAGCGAAGGCGCGGCGCGGCTGGTGTCTGTTCTGCTGCTGCTGGCGTGTAAAGACCCGACCCAAAAAGGGCTCTAAATAGGCCTTTACCCCAATGCATGCATTCAAAGGAAAGGACAATATGCAAATAAGTTTTGATTCCCAATTAAAACAAAACAATCAAGGTTCAATCAGAAATCAATATAGTTTCTTTGAAACTGTCCCTGTCTCCAAGCACTGTTTCAAGGCAAATACATTTCCAAAACGTACACTCGATCAGAGATTTATTAAAACATTTGAAACATCCTCAAATTCAATAAAGCGGGAATCCACAAAAACATTGAGAGAAAACATCCTAGGGCTCGTGCCCGCTACATGCATTCAGGGGAAAATGAAAGACAAGAGTCATAAAAATAAAAAGTCAGAGACGACAGCAAGTTCCCATGATCATAGCTCCTCCTTCAGCCATCCTGCCTCGCGCCATGGTTACCTGAAAGATAAGTAAGGGTGAGTAACGAATTACTCAAGAAGAATCCCCAACCAGGGTACAATACGATGCACATGGTCATCTAGATGAGTGTATGCAAGCTATGAATATAAACACAGAATAGAGCACATAGCTTAAGTCCACACTTGGACCTCGGATGCCAACTCGTGGTCTTAGTCAGGAAATAAATCACACCACACAATACGCCCTATACGAGAAACAAGTCTCGGCCTCGGCACATCTCTCGTCGATACGAAAGGTGCACTAGCTCAAGATCCCGAGGAGCTCTCCGGTCGGGCGCCAGAATGAGCGTAAGCATGCACCGCGTGCTCACTGCGCAGACTATGGGGGTGCCGGTCTAGTGGCAAGCTGCCCATGTCCATCCACCACGCCTAACTAAATCTCGGATCGGTGTCACCGACATAGGGGTGTGAGACTGGACACGTGAACTATGTCACTGAACCACCGCACTTTGAGGCTAAGGAACCGGTCGTGGTAGCGGTCCTTGCCCTAACAGTGGCAATCAAGGGCTACGGCCGAACACGCCGAGACGCGTGCCGACCGCCGAGGACGAGGCAATGCCAAGTTATCATCCCGACCGTTGGGGCATTTAGCGATCCGCCACCCTCACCCAAGATTGCGGGGCCTACCGGTCGGGTTAGCTAAACCCTAACGGGGTCGAGGGACGGAGAAGCTGTCTCGACGTCCCCCGCCGTGGATGCAAGATACTTTATGCATCGAGCCGGATGATGCTACCTACCTACACTCTAACCTATCATATCAATAACATACAATCCAATACAATCCAAAACGTGCTCAACAGATACAACGAACCTAGCATGGTACTATGAAGCAAGAACAGAGATATGAGCATGTCGAACGGAACAACCTAGCATGGACTAACATGAGAGAACAACATACGAAGTCATGCTAGTCGTCGAAATTGCAACAGAGCACCTAAACTATACATGCTGATAATCACAAACAAACATACAAACAACAATCACATAGAACATCGCAGGGTCCACACAACTCCGGTAAGAAATCCTTACCTGGTCGGGGCAACTACACACAAAACCTAAGCTGCGATCGAACCAGAGCTAGCTACTGAGAACCTAACAAAAACAATGATAATCACACTCAAAAGGCTTAAATATAATAAAATAAATAGGGCTCGGCTCGGGGAGCAACTCACGCGATGCGTACGACACGCGGACGGGCAGCAGCAAGACGGCGAAGTCTTCGGGCTGGCGCGGATGGCGCTGGAGTGGCGCTGGATGGCGGCAAATGGCGCGACACTGGCGCTGGCTAGCGCGCGACGGACGGATGGCGCGGGCGCGGATGGCGCGCTAGGTGCGACGCGCTGGGACGGCACGCGGACGGCACGGGCGCAGACGCGAGGGGCGCGCGGGGCGCGCGCGCGACGACGGGCGCTCGGATCGCGCAGCGGACGCGAGCTTCAGCTGGCGATGGCGAGGCGCTGGCGCAAGGCGCGGCAGGCGGTGCGTGCGATGCGATGCTGCGACGCGCGACGGACGCGCGGACGGGTCTTGCGACGCCGCGACGCTCGGGCGGCTGGCGCGACGGCCTGGGCGCTGGCTGCGTCTTCTTTGGCGCTGGCGTCTGGCGACGCGCGCTTTGGCGCTGGGGCGTCTGGGCGCTCTTCTTTGGCGCTGGCGCCGGGCCGCTGGTGCGATCTGGTGGGGCTGCTCGGCCGGCTGCTCGGCTGGTCGCGCTTGGTGGCGGAACAGCGCTTCGGGGCTGCAAGGGAAGAAAATCACGGCAAGGGGCTTGGGAGAGAAGAGGGTTGGGCGGCCATGGAGTTTTGGGAAAGAAAACACAAAACCTAATTTCTTTTCATTTAACCAAATGCACAAAACTCCAAAGATCCAAGGGTAACTAAGATATGACGCGGAAAGAGTAACAAGAACTCTCCATAGCTCAACTCGCACGCATCCTCACAGAGCTTTTCAGGAGACCAGGGTCGAATCCCAACTGCAACACAAATTCCTTTATTTTTACTTTTGCATCTACCCATGCTCAAACCAAAACACAAAGCCTCAAAACCTTCATAAATCCATCCAATAATTTTAGCAATCTTGGAAAGAGACATAAACGGCCCCCGACGGCCCGACCAAATTACCAAAATACCCCTAGGGCGTACTGGAAGATCGGGATGAAAACACAGGTCGTTACAATATTCCTCCTTTTTATGACTTTCGTCCTCGAAAGTCCTTAAGATCAAAATAAAGACAGATACGCAATCTCATCCCGTCTTCCCGCTCACAAGCGGCCTCCTCTAAACTCTAACTCCTCCATCGAACTTTTACCAAACGGATCTCACGATAATGCAACGTCTTCGTCTCAAGGACGAGAATACTCACAGGCTTCCTCTCGAAGCTCAAATCCTCAATCATTTGCAAAGGCTCAAAGTCCACACCGAGCGATGGGTCCGACACATCGCCTCACACCGATACATGAGAATATCGCACCACGGTGACCGACAAAATGAAAAAAGCTAACCAATATGCAACTCGCCAATCCTCTCGAGAATCTCAAATGGTCCAACACAGGAGACTCCACTTCTCCCGCTTACCAAACCTCAACACAACTCACAACGGCACAACCTTAAAAGCACGACCTTTCCAACCTCAAACTCTAAAACTCGACGCCGAACATCGACGAAACTTTCATGCTGCTCTGAGCTAACCACAAACGAGCTCAACCTCTCGCACAACACCTCTGGTCAATCTGCAGCAACACGGGACCCAAAACAACACCGGACGGCCACCAACCTTTTCTCACAAAGACTAGAGACTCGCAACACTTACCATACAATGCCTCAATGGAACCACAAGAATCGACCACGAGAAGCGCTACCCAAGGCAACCTCCTAAAACCACACCTGGTCTCCATTTGCGCTAATCACGGAAACACCAACTCGCAACAAGCTCCGAAGGATCCGGCTCACTCCTCCCAAAAGACCATCGGACAAAAAGGTGAAAACACTACAGAATCGCACTCGGCTCATAAGCCTCTAAGAACACTCTCTGAACCACGGTTCGCCGCCCACGCACCGCCTAGAACAAACCTTTGTTGCCACACCCTAATGGCAACATCTCCAACTGAAATCGACATGCCTCTACTCCATAGAAATGGCATCTCAGACACCAACCGAGGTGCGAGCTCTAGCCATCAAGTCAATACTCCAAAAATCCGAACTCACACAACAACCTCAACTAGCTGACAGCTCCCACACGGAAACTTACAATCCAACAACTTGAGTGCTACGAACTAGGAAGCTCAAACAACTACAACTGCATAGCTATGCCAATCCACTCATCTCTAGCTCGACTCAAATCACTAGCTGGGCAAGACAACTTGCAAACAACCAGGCCCCAGAGGGCTCCATCCACTAAACTTGCCTCCATGCAAACAACGGAACAAAGCTCGCCTCAAATATGAAACACATCTCACAAGTCCAAACGATAACACATACAGGCTTAACCCTCAAGCTTAGGCTTAATGCACCTTCCCACCGAAACTTCATAAACGGAACTCCACTACCTGGTCAACACCAACTACCAAGAACAAGAATACCAACAGTGGCTGGCAGAGTGCAAGCTACACTAGCCAAAGAGGATCCTCAATAAGTCCGGACCTAATCCACCCACAAAGGTGCAACCTCATCCACAACTGAAACAAAGGGGCCTTCAACTACAAAGGTGCAACAGCTTCCAAGCCAACACTCAAAACCTTAACCAACTAGGCCAAACACTCATAGGAGGCAGAACAACCCTTACTGCAACTTCCAGAACACCACTCACGAGTCCGCTTAACTAGACAAACAACTGCTTCCAAGCAGCCAACAAACTTTTCCTCCTACTAGCACCACTACCACCAATTCCAAGACCAAGGAATAACCTGACAACTCCCGAGGAGAAACAGGTCCTTACAAGCAGACATCAGAAGGACAGAGAGCTTCACAACCGCTCGTTGTCTTGCTCAACTAAGCACAACATCCAACTCTCTCCGGAGGCAACAACAAGGGGTCCACCACGGTGGACCGCCAACCACGAGCCAGAGAAGACTCACCCCAAACACCAAAAAAACAACTCTCAAACTCGGGAAACAGAAAGACATCGGCCGGGCAAAACCACTTGCCCCACGAGCAAGGCTAACTTCTAGCAACTCAAAAACCACACCTTGGTCAACACCAAGCACCAACTTGCCACCACCCGGAACCAATCCGGACTCTACTCCAAACAAACTCCAGCTTGCTAGCCTACCAAATCGCCAAGAACTCACCCGAGGTCTACAACCTACTCGACTCGGCTTGCCAACCTGAAACTCACTACGGGCTTGACTGAGCTCGTGAGGCTCTCCACAACTAGGGTTCTTCGGCAACCCTCGACACACTGCTTGTCGTCAAACGTCTAATGACCAAGCTGCTCGAACAACAACTCCTTTTTTTTTCTTTTTTTCTTTTTCCATCATCACAATCATCTTTGGCTCGCTCGAACCTCGAAACCAAAAAGACCGTAAACGCTTGTAATGTGTCATCCTCCTACTCAAAGCATCGGCCACAATGTAGCTTCCACCTAGGTAAGGATTCCGAGCAACACCCTTAGCAACTACGGTCGGGAACTACGCGGCTTCACTACATCCACCATTCGTTCAAAGACCATCATCCGAACACCAACCATGAACACAAGAGGTTCCACCAACCAAGCTTAGGTTCAACTTAACAAACTTGCCTAGGCAACAACCCAACTACGAGCACGGTATCCTTACAACCTCAACTAAAGCCTTACAACATCCATCCACCGAGTCCAACTTCTCCAGAACCGAGCACCAGTTCTCCAATGCAAACCCTACATGGTTGCGGAACTCTCGCCACAGAGCGAACTACACGAAACACACTTGTGTGCACAACTCTCAACCTTCCTCGAGAAATCCAAGACTAATGGTGCTTTCCAAAAGGCAACACTAACTTCCGCAGAGATACAATCAACCAAAGGAACACCAAAAGTTCCATCTCCACACGATACCCAAGCGGTGGCAACCTTGCTCTGCTAAAACATAACGATGCCAAACCGAACTTACTTTAAACCAAGACTCAACCAAGTGCGCTTACACATAAGGCGTCCTACTCATCTCATAAGCATCCAACTCATCTCGAGAGCATCCAACTCATCTCACGGGCATCCAACTCATCTCATGAGCATCCAACTCATCTCACGGGCATCCAACTCATGGTTCCCCTGCTGGACCGAACTCGCATCTACAATGCTCACTCAACTCAAAGTTTAGGCACGAAGGTAGTGGACCGCACTACCAACCACAAAGATCTCTTGGCCTCAGCCCTAGCGTGAGACTCACACGCACTAGCACTTACCAACCGTCAACCTACTGACTTACTCAACCCCCAGTAACACTGGGAAGAGGCTCCAGCTCTTCTCGAACGTCCTTTCACTTGTAGTCCTTCGACTACCACAGAACTAGCCCTCTTGCACGACCTAAACAGGTGCAACTGCCACAAACGGATCCAAAGGCTAAAGGAGTGCGCTGAACTCCGAACGGTCATAGAACCATCTGCTATACCCATGCCAAACTCAAGCCTGAACCAGACGTAGAGCCAAAGCGACACACCAACCATTGCACCTCAAGTGCCACTAAACCAAATCCACACCTTACTACAAATGGGGCGGCAAGGTCACAACCTCAAGTGACAAAAACTATGGCGAGGCATACAAGAGCTCAACTCAAACAACCATGCCTAAGGCATTTCATCAAACCGAAGACTCACGGCCCACTCTTGCATCTCTACATGATGCTCAACAAAACTCTAGCGGCTCTCTCAACATGCGCAGCCTAGCCCTACTCTAGGGCTCTCCAAAAGAAGAGTGCTCAACTCTACTAAACAAGCGAGGAACTACCAACGGATCAAGTCCGATGGGAACACTGCTCGCTGCACCCTTAACTATAGGGTTCCGACTTACTGGCTGCAAACAACAACACTTATAAGAGAACAAAGATGTCTCTACCTCCTCCACGAAGGCCACTAACTCTGCAGCTACTCTCTGGGCAATCAAACAATCTGCTAAGGTTCAAGTTACACACTGAACTACCTGGGCTAGTCCACACTAGGACTTGCTCCACAAGCATCATCATAAGTAAAGCCGAAGCTAACTCCCTCTCCGGAGTGGTACTCCAAGGCAAAACACCTCCACCCTCTCACTAGGGGAAAACTAACAGTGGGCCACACCACAAGGGCCTCACGGGAGTCTAATCTCTACTTCCCTGCGGGGACGATATCTCGGTGGTATCTCGAATCTATCTGGATACCACGACAAGCCGCAATCATACTCCTTACACTGCGGAAAGTTGGCATGATGGCGCTCTAAACCCAAACCAACGACGAGTGAGAACACCGCTCGTCTCCGCTCCACAACACAAAGCAGGGGGCATACACTAGATGAAAGGTATTGTAAATTCTTAACCCTTTTCTAAAACAGAAAACTTAGGCGCACTGATGACCGCCGGAGTCTTTGGTGATCATGGGAAAGACGACCTACAACAAAAGGTCGGTCTCTACGAGAATCTATGACTACGAGCTCGATACCAATCTGTAAAGACCCGACCCAAAAGGGCTTTAAATAGGCCTTTACCCCAATGCATGCATTCAAAGGAAAGGACAATATGCAAATAAGTTTTGATTCCCAATTAAAACAAAACAATCAAGGTTCAATCGAGAAATCAATATAGTTTTCTTTCAAAACACATCCCTGTCTCCAAGCACTGTTTCAAGGCAAATACATTTCCAAAACGTACACTCTGATCAGAGATTTATTAAAACATTTGAAACATCCTCAAATTCAATAAAGCGGGAATCCACAAAAACATTGAGAAAACATCCTAGGGGCTCTCGTGCTTGCTACACATGCGATGGGGAAAATGAAAGACAAGAGTCATAAAAATAAAAAGTCGAGAGGCGATGACAAGTTCCCATGATCATAGCTCCTCCTTCACCATCACCGCCTCGCGCCATGGTTACTGAAGATAAGTAAGGGTGAGTAACGAATTACTCAAGAAGAATCCCCAACAGGGGTACAATACGATGCACATGGTCATCTAGATGAGTGTATGCAAGCTATGAATATAAACACGAGAATAGAGCACATAGCTTAAGTCCACACTTGGACCTCGGATGCCAACTCGTGGTCTTAGTCAGGAAATAAATCACACCACACAATACGCCCTATACGAGAAACAAGTCTCGGCCTCGGCTGCTCTCTCATCGTCACGAAAGGTGCACTAGCTCAAGATCCCGAGGAGCTCTGCAGTCGTGTGTTGTAATGAGCGTAAGCATGCACCGCGTGCTCTCGCGAACTATGGGGGTGTGCGGGTCTAGTGGCAAGTTGCCCATGTCCATCCACCACGCCTAACTAAATCTCGGATCGGTGTCAGCGACATAGGGGTGTGAGACCGGACACGTGAACTATGTCGGCTGAACCACCGCACTCGAGGCTAAGGAACCGGTCGTGGTAGGCTTACACCAGAGGCGGTCCTTGCCCTAACAGTGGCAATCAAAGGCTACGGCCGAACACGGCGAGGACGTGCCGATCGCCAGGGCAGGCGATGCCAAGTCATCATCCCGACCGTTGGGGCATTTAACGATCGCCACCCTCACCCAAGATTGCGGGGCCTACCGGTCGGGTTAGCTAAACCCTAATGGGGTCCGGGGACGGAGAATCTGTCTCGACGTCCCCGCCGTGGATGCAAGATACTTTATGCATCGGGCCGGATGATGCTACCTACCTACACTCTAACCTATCTTATCAATAACATACAATCCAATACAATCCAAAACGTGCTCAACAGATACAACGAACCTAGCATGGTACTATGAAGCAAGAAGCAGATATGAGCATGCGAGCGGAACAACCTAGCATGGACTAACATGAGAGAACAACATACGAAGTCATGCTAGTCGAGAATTGAACAGAGCACCTAAACTATACATGCCGATAATCACAAACAAACATACAAACAACAATCACATAGAACATCGCGGGGTCCACACAACTCCGGTAAGAAATCCTTACCGGTCGGGGCAACTACACACAAAACCTAAGCTGCGATCGAACCCGAGCTAGCTACGAGAACCTAACAAAAAACAATGATAATCACACTCAAAAGGCTTAAATATAATAAAATAAATAGGGCTCGACTAAAGAGCAACTCACGCGATCGAGTGACCGACACGAGACGAGCAGCAAAGACGGCGGAATTCTTCTTTGAAAAGCGCGGATGGGCGCTGATGGGCGCTGATGGGCGGCAAATGGCGACATCTGGCGCTGGGCAGCTGCCACGATGAGACAGACAGCTGAGCGCGATGGATGGCGCGCTAGCGCGCGACGCTGGCTGGACGGCACGCACGCCTTGGGCAACGCAGCGCAGACGCGGGGGAAGCGCGGCGCGCGCGCGCGACGAGGGGCGGCGATCGCGCACGCTGACGCGAGCTCGGCTCGGCTGGCGATGGGGAGGCTGGCGGCGCGCGCGCGGCGGTGCGATCTGCGACCGCCGGACGCGCGACGGACGCGCGATGGGTCTTCGCAGCGCTCTGCTTGGGCGGCGGCTGCGGCGGCTGGCGCTGGCTGCGTCTGCTTTGGCGCTGGCGTCTGGGCGCCTGCGCCGCCGCCGCGCGCCTTCTGCAGTGCAATCTGGTGAAATTTGCTCGACGGGCTGCTCGGCTGGTCGCTTGGCTGGCGGAGCGGCGCTTCGGGCTGCAAGGGAAGAAAATCACGGCAAGGGGCTTGGGAGAGAAGAGGGTTGGGCGGCCATGGAGTTTTGGGAAAGAAAACACAAAACCTAATTTCTTTTCATTTAACCAAATGCACAAAACTCCAAAGATCCAAGGGTAACTAAGATATGACGCGGAAAGAGTAACAAGAGCTCTCCATAGCTCAATCGCACGCATCCTCACGCTTTTTAGGAGACCCGAGTTCGAATCCCGGTGCAACACAAATTCCTTTATTTTTACTTTTGCATCTACCCATGCTCAAACCAAACCACAAAGCCTCGAAAACCTTCATAAATCCATCCAATAATTTTAGCAACTGGAAAAAGATATAAACGCCCGACGGCCCGACCAAATTACCAAAATACCCCTAGGGCGTACCTGGAAGACTGGGATGAAAACCTGGGTCGTTACAGCGCGATCTCTCACGACGACGAGCGATGGCGTGCGGGAGGGCTGCGACGGTGGATCTGGCGCGACGACGGCGCGGCGATGGCGTCGCGGCAGGTCGCTTCAACAGATCTGGGCGACGACTGGTGAGCGATGGCGCGCGCAGGGGCCGCTCAACGGATCGGGCGATTTGGTGCGACGGCGCAGGGGCGATCTGTGCTGCGGCGGGGTGATCGGCGTGCGATCGCCGGTGGACGTCGCGACGATGGCTGGCCGGTTGGGCTTCTCTCGGCTGGCTGCAATCAACACAAACACACACAACACACCTCTTTTCACTCGGCCAAAAGCACACCAAACGGATGAGAAGAAGAAGAGGAAGATCGATACCTACCCGGAATGATGATGAACGATCCAAGGGAGCTGCAAGGATGAAGAATCGGCAAGGGCTATGGAGAGGAGAGCTTGTGCGGCCAAGAGGAGATTTGGAGAAGAAGATGGAATAAACCTAATTCTATTTCATTTAACCAAATGCACCAAAACTCCAAAATCCAAGGTTAACTAAGATGTGATGCAGAAAGAGCAACAAGAGCACCTAATGGCTCAATTGGCACACATCTCTACAAGCTTCTCAGAGACCGGGTTCAAACCCCACTGCAAAGACAAATTCCTTTATTATTACTTTTGCATCAAACCTTGCTCAAACCAAACCACCAACCCCTCCAAAAACCTACAAAACCATCCAATAATTTTAGTAATGGAAAAAGACACAAACGACCACGATGGCCCGACCAAATTACCAAATTACCCTAGGGCATACGGAAGAGACGGAAAGAAAGACACGAGTCGTTACGCACTAGCGAGAGGACTTACTAAAACATCGAGCTCTACAGGCATCCATTTGCCAACACAGGCGTCTCAATCAATGCCAACAAACTCATCCGAATAAACTCGCTGATCATGCCCTCCGGGAACCTCAGGGGCTACAAGAGCTCTTTGGGGGAAAAATCTTTGAAACAAACTCTGTCAATTTGGGCTATCGTGCCGGGACTCCTCACTACGCGCTACAAGCTGCGCGCTGGGTCTCCGCTCTCGATAGCTAAAGACCGCCATCAAATCTCTCATGGGTGGAGCACACACTGCTCAAGGAGTCTCACTCGAGGCGCCGCTAGCCTCTACCCCCTCCTCTAGGCAACTCAAGCTGCGGGGCCAAACCGCATGCGGGCCTAACAACCCTGGACGCGGCCTCAACATCAACACGATCGGTCCAACTCCTCGGTCGGACATGCCAAGCGCCCCGCTCCTGCAGGTGCGATCAACATCTTGGCGACCGCACGAAGCACCTCCACCCTCTCACTAGGGGAAAAGCGGCAATTGGGCCACAAATGGCCAACGGAGTCTAAGCTCGCCTCCCTCTCGAACGATGTCCTGGGGCATCCGAATCTATCTCGGATACCTCAACAAGCCGCTAAACAAATTTGCGCGCAGATCTACTTGAGAAAGTTGGCATGATGGCTCACTAAGCCCAAACCAACAACGAGTCGAACTCGCTGCGTCTCCGCTCCACAACACCAAACAAGGCATACACTAGATGATAGGTATTGTAAATTCTTAACCCTTTTTATTTCTAAAACAATAAACCTAGGCGTACTGATTGGTGTCAGTCTTGGTGATCATGGAAGGATGACCTACAACAAAAGGTCGGTCTCTGAGAATCTATGACTCACGAGCTCGATACCAATCTGTAAAGACCAGACCCAAAAGGGGCTCTAAATGGGCCTTTACCCCAATGAATGTATTCAAAATAAAAGACATTATGAAAAAAAATACATTTGGATCCCAAGTAAAAAGCAGAAACATTCCACAATCAAAACATACATTTCTAAAAGCATACTCGATCAGAGATTTATTTAAACCATTTAAACATTCCACAAGTACAAATATCTTTGGAATCCATAAAACGTAAGAAAACATCCTAGGGCTCCGTGCCCGTCTACATGCATTCAGGGAAATAACAAAAGTCAAGAGTCATGATATAATAAAATGGTCGAGATGACAAAGCAGGATTCCATGATCACGGCTCCTCCTTGACCATCCTGCTCTCCCGCTTGGTTACCTGTGGAAAACCACAGAATAAGGGTGAGTAACGAATTACTCAAGAAGAATCCCCAACCAGGGGTACAATACGATATACATGATCATCTAGAAGAATGTATGCAAGCTATGAGTATAAACACAGAATAGAGCACATAGCTTAAGTCCACACTTGGACCTCGGATGCCAACTCGTGGTCTTAGTCCAGGAAATAAATCCACCACACAATACGCCCTATACGAGAAGCGAGTCGGCCTCGCCACTGTCTCATCGTCGACACGAAAGGTGCACTAGCTCAAGATCCCGAGGAGCTCTCCGGTCGGGTCAGTAATGAGCGTAAGCGCGCATCGCTGCGTGCTCTGCGAACTATGGGGGTGCGGGTCTAGTGGCAAGTCGCCCATGTCCGCCACCACGCCTAACTAAATCTCTCGGATCGGTGTCACCGACATAGGGGTGTGAGACACGACACGTGAACTATGTCGGCTGTACCACCGCTTTGAGGCTAAGGAACCGGTCGTGGTAGGCTTACACCAGAAGCGGTCCTTGCCCTAACAGTGGCAATCAAGGGCTACGGCCGAACACGCCGAGGACGTGCCGATCGCGGGGGACGAGGCAATGCCAAGTCATCATCCCGACCTTTGGGGCATTTAATAGCAGTCTACCACCTCACCCAAGATTGCAGGGGGCCGGCCGTTAGGGTTAGCTAAACCCTAACGGGATCGTGGACGAGTACCATCTCGCACGACGTCCATCGGGGATGCAAGTTACGTTATGCATCGGCCCGGATGATGCTACCTACTTGAACTCTAAACCATAACAATAATAACAATTCACTCAATGCAGTCCAATACGTGCTTCAACGGATACAAGGAACCTAGCATGATACTACGAAGCAAGAACAGATATCGAACATGCGAGAATGGAACAACCTAGCATGGGCTAACATGAGAAACAATACAAGAGTTCATGCGATCAGAATTGTAAGCAGAGCACCTAGGGCTAAACATGCTAATAATCATACGGTGCATACAAAACAACAATCACAAATATACCGCAGGGCCACACAACTCCGGTAAGAAATCCTTACCTTGGTCGGGAGGCTTCTACACACAAATCCTAAGTTGCGGAACAATCCCGAGCTAGCGGCGGGAACCTAGCAAACCAATAATAATCAGCATCTAAAACGTCTAAACAACAATAGAACGCAAGCTCGGCTCAGTGGAACTCACGCGCACGCGGCGACACGAGCTTGGAGCCGCTGGCAAGCAGGGCACGGCAGCGGTGGGCGCAGCGCGCGGCCGCACGCACGCACGCACGGATTCACGGCAGGGACGATGCGCGCGCGGCGAAAGCGTCTGGGCGCGGGCGAGCAGCTCGGCGCGAAGGCGCTGCGGGTGCTAGCGTCGGCGATGCAGCGACGCCTTGGCTGGGCTGGCGCGCGGCGAGCTTCCAGCGGCGCGCGCGTGGCGTCTGGCGTCAAGCGCTGCTGGCTGCGATCCGCACCGCACGATCCGCGCGAGCGATGGCGTCGCGGCGGAGGTCGCTTCAACAGATCTGGGCGACCGTGAGCGATGGCGTCGGCGGGGGCTGCTCAACAGATCTGGGCGATCCGTGCGATCGCAGGGCGTCCGTGCGACGGCAGCAGGGCGATCTGTCTTCTTCTTTGGCGCGATCCGGCGCAGGCGATCCGCCGAGAGAGAAAGGAAAAATGGGGATAAAAATGAGATTTTTCCTTTTTCTTTTCTTTTTCTCTTTTATTTAAAATCCAAACTTATCCAAATAAATCCAATTTATCCATTTTCCAATTTTTTCCAAAAATCCTTAAAATCCTTAAATCTCATTTCCGCTTCCTCCTTCGAGACCCGATCAAGCAACCTTTCCAAACAACAAAACTCATGAAATCAACCTCCCAAACCAATCATGAAGGCCGGCTCGAATCCCGAAGGAAACGCCCAAACAACCATCATTTTGCCCAAAACCCAAATGACAACCGAACTCCCAAACGAAAAGCCCAAACATCTCGGGACTCATGACCCATAACAAACAAGCCTCAACAAAAGCGAGGAGCGCCTCGAAGCCCTAAAAATCCACAAATCACGCCCGAGGAGCAAAAGACCAAAATGCCCCTAAGGGTCCAAAGCAGCTCTAACGGCTGCACAACCAACCATCGAATCGAAGGCAAGCTCCTCGAGAGCGGGATAGAAAATCAGGCGTTACACGAGCTTTGCTCGCGATGAGCTTGAGTTGAGTTTCGCTGAGCAATTCCTTCTCGGGCTTTGCTTCTTGTTGTTGTGCTTTCGCAGATTGGCGTTAGGTGAGCCTCGATTGAGAGAGTTGGCACAGAGGTGCCGTGGCATTGGTTGGTTAACCTTTGGCCATTCTCCTCAAGCCGTTGTGTTCTTTGGTAGCCCTATGAGGGTTTGGTCCTTCTTCGCCGAGATTTCCATGAGAGGAGCGTTGGTTGTTTCCTTGCCCGGCAAAGTTCCCTTTGGCCATTGCTAGTAGATTTTCATGGAAAAGGTTGTGTTGATCGTGGAGAGGCTCGGTTTGTTGGCTAGGTGAGTGGAGCTGTGCTCGGTTTTGGCCATTTAGGGTTGGCCGTGAGTGAGAGTTTCACTTGTGCTTGTTGGAAAAGTTTGCCTTTTGGATCAATTGCCAGTTGGTGATTTGTTTGCTTTTCGTTAAGGCTTTAGGCAAGCTTTGTGGTTATTTGGTCTCTTGTGAAGTGAGTAAATTTATTTGGTTTTTGGAACCTGAGAGGTTCAGTTGTTTGGCCAGCATGGTGTAGAGTTGAGGCCATTTGTTAACAATTTGTGAGATTCAGAAAAGTTACGCCAGTGCGTGGCGTTGAGTTTTGGAGGTTGTGCCAGTCTGCGAGTTTGCTGAGAGTAACACCGTAGAGAGGTGTTCCGTGTTGGATTAGCAGGTTTTGATTGAGCCCCTGGTTTGTAGGCCTTTTGAGATCCTTGAGCGGATCGGAGCAGTGCCATTTTGGTTAGCTTTGCCTAGTCTTTGTTGAGCTAGTCTTTTGCAGAATGGTTAGCTTTGTGGCTTTGAGCCTTTGAGAACCCAAGAGGGTTTGGTTTTCGTAGAGGGCTAGTGTTGTATTCGCCGAGAAGTTCAGTTGGTTAGGAATCAGTGGAGTATTCCTAGAGCCGTTTCGTCTTAGGACTTTCGAGGACGAAAGTCTTATAAGGAGGGAGTATTGTAACGACCCAGTTTTCTATCCCGGTTCTCGAGGAGCTTCCGGTTCAGATTCAGTGGTTCGGTTGGGCCGTTAAAGCTTTTTGTCCCTTAGGGGCATTTTGGTCTTTTTGCTCCCTGGGCAGGATTTGTGGTTTTTCAGGGCTTCGAGGCAGCTCCTGCCTTTGTTGAGGTTTGTTTGTTGTGGGCTGCGAGTCCCGAGATGTTTGGGCTTTTCGTTTAGGAGTTCGGTTGTCATTTGGGTTTTGGGCAAAATGATGGTTGTTTGGGTGTTTCCTTCGGGATTCGAGTATGGGCCTTCGTATTGGTTTGGAAGGTTGATTTGGTGAGTTTTGTTGTTTGGAAAGGTTGCTTGATCAGTCTCGAAGGAGGAAGCGGGAAATGAGATTTAAGGATTTTAAGGATTTTTGGAAAAATTGGAAAATGGATAAATTGGATTTATTTGGATAAGTTTGGATTTTAAATAAAAGAGAAAAGAAAAGAAAAAAAAAGGAAAAATCTCATTTTTCCCCATTTTTCCCTTTCTCTCTTCTCGGCCGAGAGCCCCCTTGGCCCTCTCCTCCCTGCCCGAGCGCCCCAGTTCGCCCACCCAGCTCGCCCACGCCAGAGCCAGCCCGAGCCCAGCCTGCCCTGTTGTGTGCTGGTTGGCCCGAGCCTTGTGGCTTCTCGGAAGGTATTTCCCGAGTCTTTTCTTCGTTGGGCCGGATTTATTGGTTCTGGTTATGGATTTATTGGGCTGTTTATGTATTTGATTTGGGTGTTTTGTTTGATGTTCAGGCTGTTTGGGATCTATTAGAGGCTCGAGGATTCGCTCGTAGATTTATTATAATTATTGTTTTCTGCTTGTCCCATGTAAGGATTTCTTACCGTGGTTGTGTGGACCCTGCGATATATCTCGATATGCCTTGCTTGTTTCTTTGATTGTTATGAGCATGTTAGAGATAGAGCGATTGATTGAATTCTTGCTAGCATGTTTGCTCGATTTTACATGTTAGTGCCATGCTAGGTTTGTTCGCACAAAGATGCTTGTGATTCTGCTTAAGTTGTAGTATCATGCTAGGTAATGTGATTTATATGTCAGTCATTGCTTGCTAGCCAGGAATCATTGATTTTTGCTCTGTACTCTTAAATAGAGTTGTAGGGTTTGTCATCATCCAGAGGCTGAGCGGACAAAACGTACTTTGTCCCTAGTAGCTCAGGTCGGGAGTAAAGTGTGCGTAACATAACGTATCTTGCTACCCCAGACCGCCGGTTGTGGACTTAGCTACCCACTCCGGCCAAAGCCTAGTTTGTTGCTGCTAGAGCGGAACCGCCAGCGGTGTAAGCCTACCTTGGCCGGTTCTTAGCTTCAGTCGGTAGATCAGCCGCATGAGATGAGCGCCGAGGGCCTCGCCATCGCGTGATCGGTGACACCGCTCCGAGTCATAGGCATGCGCACCGCCCGCGTAGTTTGCCCTTAGGCCCCGCATTTACGCCGGTTGCGGATGAGCATGCGGTGTGTGCGCAAGACACGCCAGCGTTAGTTGTCGGTTCGGAGAGCTCCCGGGCTAATGTTCGTGAGTACACCATTCCTTCCAATTTAGAGCCGGACTTGGGTACTCTCCGATAGTCCGGATGTATAGCGAGGGTAAGAGGCCCTTGAGGACACCCATTGGGATTGGCTTTTGAGCTAATCAATTGGTCGAGGAGAAAGACCCTCGAGGGTGTCGGACATCTTGGGATCGGTTTTGAGTGATCAATTAGCCGAGGAGAAAGCCCTCGGAGATGTCCCGGGATTGGTTATGAGAACCAATCATTAGTAGGAAGTAGGAGACTTCCGATGATTCCAGATCTTTCCTTATGAGCTCGTTGAGCTATAATCTGTGTTGATGGTCATTTGCTTGCATGTTGAGGTGCTAGATGACGGATGTATCGTATTGTACCCGGTTGGGGATTCTTACTGAGTATCTTTATACTCACCCTTATTTATCTTCAGTAACTTGGGACAACACCGGGATGGCTAGCGGAGGAGCCGATTGATCATGGGAGCCGCCGGCACTGCTTTTATTGTTGCATTGTTTATTCAAAGATGTAGATGGACAGAGTCCTAGGGGAACATTGTTTAAAAAGTTGTTTAAATTGTATTGTATGATTTTATAAATATGGCGTGTGGTTTTACTTCGTTGGATGGTTTAAATGAAAATCGTGGTTCATGTTTTAAGGGTTCCCCCTTCTCATATGTTTTGAATGGTTTTTAAATATGAGCACTAAACCGCTTGTTATCATATTTAACTTGCATCCTTGAGTGAGAACCCGGTTTAGGACCATGTTTTGGGTCGGGTTGTCACACTGCAATATGTCTTGATTGCATTCTTTGTTTGTATATGTTAATTGTTATGAGCATGTTACTGGATAGGGTTGCCTTGTTGTTCATCTCTGCTAGCATGTTTACTTTGTTTCCACATGTTAGTGTCATGCTAGGTTTGTTCTTCAAGCATGTTCTATAATTCCTGCTTTAAGTTCGTGGTATCATGCTAGGTTACTTTCTTGTAGATCAGTGACACCGCTTCCGTTCTTGTTTAGAGCCTAACTTTGGGTACTCTCCCATTATCTTAGGAACATCTTGGCTGAGGGTAAGATGTAAAGACCCGACCCAAATGGGGTTATAAAATAGGCCTTTACCTCAATGCATGCAATCAAAACTAAAATCAATATGCAGGAATGGTTTTCGGATTCTAAGTGAAAACAAAAACATACAAACAACCATTTGAAAAGTCAACATAAAATTCCTGAAACCTGTCCCTGTTTCCAAGCCCCTGTTCCAAGACAAATACATTTCCAAAACTCACTCTAATCAGAGATTTATTTAAAACATTCAAAACTTTCCAATAGTTACAACAGTGCTAGAATCTGGAAAAACAGTCATGAAACAACCTAGGGCTCCGTGCCCAACTACATGCATTCAGAGGAAATTAAACACACAAAGAATCATAGACATAAAGTCAGAGTTCGAACAACGGGTTTCCATGATCACAGCTCCTCCTCCAGCCATCCTGTCTCGCACCATGGTTACCTGTGGGAAACCACAAAATAAGGGTGAGTAACGAATTACTCAGTAAGAATCCCCAACCGGGGTATAATACGATATACATGGTCATCTAGCAGAAAGGTATGCAAGCTATGAATATAAACACAAAGAGAGCACATAGCTTAAATCCAAACAAAAGCTTCGGATGCCATCTCAGGGTCTTACTCCGGAATAATCCACCTCATGATACGATCTTATACGAGAAACAAGTCTCGGCCTCAGCCTGCTTCATCTCGTCGACACGAAAGGTGCACTGGCTCACAATCCCGAGGAGCTCTCCAGTCGGCGCTATAATGAGCGTATGCGCGCACCGCATGCTACTGCAAACCATGGGGGGTGTCGGGTCTAGTGGCAAGATGCCCAGGTCCTGTCACCATGCCTAACTAAATCTCTGGATCGGTGTCACTAACATAGGGGTGTGAGACCTGGACACTTGAACTATGTCAGCCTGAACCACCGCACCTGAGGCTAAGGAACCGGTCGTGGTAGGCTTACACCAGGAAACGGTCCTTGCCCTAACAGGTGGCAATCAAAGGCTATTGCCGAACACGCTGAGGACGTGCCTACTGTCTGGGACAAGGCAATGCCATGTCATCATCCTGACCGTTGGGGCATTTAACAGTCTACGACCCTCACCCAAGATTGCAGGGCCTATCGTTAGGGTTAGCTAACCCCTAACGGGGGATCAGGGACGGAGTACTGCCTCGTATGTCCCTGCCGTGGATGCAAGGTACTTTATGCATCCTGGCCCGGATGATGCTACCTATCTGAACTCTAAACTATAACATCAACAGCAAACAATTCAATACGTGCTCAACAGATACAACGAACCTAGCATGATACTATTAAGCAAAAACAGATAACGAGCATGCCAGAACGGAACAACCTAGCATGGACTAACATGAGAAACAACATAAGAAATCATGCCAGTCGGGAATTCAGAACAGAGCACCTATCACTAAACATGCTGATAAACACAAACAAGCATACAAACAGCAATCACATATAATATCGCAGGCCCACACAACTCAGAAGAAATCCTTACAGTGGAAGGCAACTACACACAAGAATCCTAAGCTGCGATCGATCCCGAGCTAGCTAATGAGAACCTAACAAGCACAATAATTTTCACAATCCATATACCTAAATATAATAAAATAAACAGGGCTTAGCTCGAGAGCAACTCTCACGGCACGGCTGACGCGCGGACGGACAGGCTGCATGGTCGTGGCTGCTGCTGGGCGTTGATGGGCAGTAGTACTGCGCGCGCGCGTGCCGACGGGCTGGCTGGGCGCAGACAAGTTGACGCGAGCGTGCGGGACACGGACGTGCGGGCGCTGGCTGAGCCCGGACTGGAGGAGCGATGTGGCGCGGGCTGTCGCGCTAGCTCGGACGAGCGACGGGCGCTGGAGCTTGGCGCGGGCTGGGCGAAGCGGGTGGACATCGCCGCTCGCTTAGGGGACGGCCGCAACGCGACCGCTGTTGGCGTCTGGCGCGCTGGCGACAGCGCTCGTCTGGGCTACTCGGTGGCTGGGCGGTTGTGTGATGAGTGGTCGCTCGCGGGCGCGATGGCGGTGGTGGTGCGCACGAGGAGAGCTCTTTGTTGGGCGACTCGCCGCTCATTGGCCGCTTCTCGGGCGGGACGACGCTCGATGGAGTTTGGGAAGAAGATCACGGCAAGGGGGCTTGGGAGAGAAGCTTGGGCAGCTAGGGGGTTTTGGAGAAGAAGACACTCAATGTAAAGACCCGACCCAAAAGGGGCTCTAAATGGGCCCTTACCCCAATGCATGTAGTGAAAATAAAAGACATTATGAAAAATACATTTCGGATCCCAAGTAAAAACAGAAACATTCAACAACCAAAACATACATTTCTAAAAGCATACTCTGATCAGAGATTTATTTAAACCATTAAAACAATCCACAAGTACAAATATGCTGGAATCCATAAAACGTAAGAAAACATCTTGGGGCTCTGTGCCCGTCTACATGCATTCAGGGGAAATAACAAAAAGTGAAGAGTCAAGATAAAATAAAATAGTCAGAGATGACAGCAGGATTCCATGATCACAGCTCCTCCTTCACCATCCTGTCTCCCGCTTGATTACCGTGGAAAGCCACGAGAATAAGGGTGAGTAACGAATTACCGAGTAAGAATCCCCAACCGGGTACAATACGATATACATGATCATCTAGAAGAATGTATGCAAGCTATGAGTACAAACACAGAGCGGAGCACATAGCTAAGTCCACACTTGGACCTCGGATGCCAACTCGTGGTCTTAGTCCGAAATACCACAACACACTAAACGCGCTATACGGGAACAAGTCCCGGCCTCGGCCGTCTCTCGTCGACACGAAAGGTGCACTCGCTCAAGATCCCGAGGAACTCTCGATCGGCGCTGTAATGAGCGTAAGCGCGCACCGCATGCTACCGCAAACTCACGGGGTGCCGGGTCTAGTGGCAAGCCGCCCGTGTTCGACCACCATGCCTAACTAAATCTCTCGGATCGGTGTCACCGACATAGGGGTGTGAGACACGACACGTGAACTATGTCACTGTACCACCGCACTTTGAGGCTAAGGAACCGGTCGTGGTAGGCTTACACCAGAAGCGGTCCTTGCCCTAACAGTGGCAATCAAGGGCTACGGCCGAACACGCCGATGACGCGTGCCGATCGCCGGGACGAGGCAATGCCAAGTCATCATCCCGACCGTTGGGGCATTTAACGACCGCCACCCTCACCCAAGATTGCAGGCCACCGTTAGGGTTAGCTAAACCCTAACGGGATCGGGACGGAGTACCATCTCGTGACGTCCTCGCTTCGGGGATGCAAGTTACGTTATGCATCCGCCCGGATGATGCTACCTACTTGAACTCTAAACCATAACAATAATAACAATTCATTCAATGCGGTCCAATACGTGCTCAACAGATACAAGGAACCTAGCATGATACTACGAAGCAAGAACAGATATCGAACATGCCGAATGGAACAACCTAGCATGGGCTAACATGAGAAACAATACAAGAGTTCATGCCATCAGAATTGTAAGCAGAGCACCTAGGGCTAAACATGCTAATAATCATACACAGCATACAAAACAACAATCACAAATATACCGCAGGCCCACACAACTCCAAAGAAGAAATCCTTACCTTGGCCGGGAGGCTTCTACACACAAATCCTAAGTGCGGAACAATCCGAGAGCTAGCGAGCGGGAACCTAGCAAACCAACAATAATCAGCATCTAAAATGTCCAAACAACAATAGAAAAGCCGAGCTCGGCTCGGGAACTCCACGCGCACGACGACACGAGCTTGGAGCCGCCGCAGCTGGCTGGCAGCGCTGGCGCGCTGGCACGGCACGGGCAGGACGCGCTACTGGCCGCGCCGCCGCACGCAAGACGGCAGGACGCGCGCGAGCGCGGCGAGCGTCTGGCGGCGGGCGCGCGGCGCTGGCGCGGCGCGCGCGGACGCGGCGAGCGGCTTGGCGAGGGCGCGCGCGCGCGAACGCCGGGCGAAGGCGCGCGGCGCTGGCGCGGCGACGTGCGCGACGCAGACGCGGGCTGGGCGCGCGGCGAGAGATTCGGCAAGCGGACACGGCGAGGGCGTGCGGCGGGCGACGCAGACGCTGGCCGACGCGCGGCGCCGGCGAGGACCTTCGGCGGGCGCGGGACGAACGGCGATCTGGGCTTCATTCTTTGGCGCGATCCGGCAGGCGATTCGACCATTTGCTGGGCGTGCGGCGGCGAAGCGTCTGTCTTCTTGGACGATTTAACGGCAAGGCTGCTAAGGCGGATCTGGCGTCGGCGGCAGGTCGCCGACAGATCTGGGCGTCTGAGCTGGTCGGCGATGATGGTCGCTCCTCTCGTGGTTTGCAACCAACACAAACACACACACACTCTACATCTTACCTTTGGCCAAGCATCAAAAACCAAATGAGGAGATGAAGAGGATGAAGACTTACCGGAATGATGAAGATCGAACCCAAGGAGATGCAAGGGAAGAAGAATTCGGCAAGGCAATGGAGAGGAGAGCTTGTGCGGCCAAGAGGAGTTTTGGAGAAGAAGATGGAATAACCTAATTCTATTTCATTTAACCAAATGCACCAAAACTCCAAAATCCAAGGTTAACTAAGATGTGATCTGAGAAAGAGTAACAAGAGCACCTAATGGCTCAATTGGCACACATCTCTACAAGCTTCCTAGGAGACCGGGTTCAAACCATTTGCGGCAAAGACAAATTCCTTTATTTTTACTTTTGCATCAAACCTTGCTCAAACCAAACCACAAACCCCTCAAAAACTTACATAAAACCAACCAATAATTTTAGTAATCTGGAAAGGACACAAACGACCGACGGCCCGACCAAATTACCCCTAGGGCATACGGAAGACCGAGAAGAAAAACTGGTCGTTACAATATTCCTCCTTTTATGACTTTCGTCCTCGAAAGTCCTTAAGATGTAAATAGCTCGGGGTAATGCAATCTCCTCTCGTCTTCCCGCTCCCAAGTGGCTTCCTCAGAACCCCGACTCTTCCATCGAACCTTTACTAAACGAATCTCGCGACACGCAACGTCTTGGTCTCAAAGGCAAGGATCCTCACCGCTTCTCCTCGAAGTTCAAATCCTCATTCACCGCAAAGGCTCAAAGTCCACAATGTGCGACGGGTCCGGCACATACCGCCTCAACATCGATACATGAAACACACTATGCACCGATGCAGTGTGGAGGTAGGGGCTAACCGGTAAGCAACTCGCCAATCCTCTCTAGGATCTCAAATGGACCAACAAAACGGGGACTCAACTTCCCACGCTTACCAAACCTCGAACACCTCGCATCGGAGCAACCTTAAGGAACACATGCCGACCAACCTCAAACTCCAAATCTCGACGCCGAACATCGGCGTAACTCTTCTCTCGCCTGAAATGAGTCACAACATACGAGCTCTAATCTTCTCGTGACCGCACCATTGGTCAAGCTGCAGTAGAATCGGGACCCAAAACCTGTCTATCACCAACCTCTTCCCGAACACGGGGACCGATAACGCTTACCATACAATGCCTCGAATGGAGCCATCAGAATCGCCGATCGTAATCGTTGTTATAGGCAAACTCCATCAAGTACATGATATCTTTGGTCCCAACTTCCCGGAAATCCAACACACAAGCTCTCAACATATCCTCGAGAATCGATTCACTCTCTCACCGACCATCCGTCGAGGGTGAAAAGTCTTTGAAATCGCACTCTGTGCCCAAACCCTTCGGAGCGCTCGTAAACGAGAAGTGAACCGCGAGTCACGATCGGACACAATCCTCACCGGCACACCATGATAACGGATGATCTCGCTCCAAAAACAATCGCGCCCACATTTTCCACGGTATAAGTGTCTCGTCCGGGAATGAAGTGTGCGCTCTTGGTCAAACGGTCGACTATCACCCAAATCGAGAGAACTTCCTCTGAGTCCTTGGCAAACCAGAGATAAAGTCCATGGAGATCTCTTCCCATTTCCACTGGGGTACACTCGGTGCTGGTCGCAACAAACCGGTGGCCTGCTGCTGGGTGCCTTCACTTGCGACAAGTGAGACACCGGTGACAAACTCGCCACATCTCTCTTCATTCCCATCCACCGTAAGGTGCGCTTAAGGTCTCGATACATCTTGGTACCCCAGGGTGCCAAGCAAAAAGGGGAATCAGGCCTCAGAGCAACTCGCTCATGAAAACCCGCAATGTCCGGAACACACAACCGGCCTCTATAAGTCAACCCACCTATCTCGTGAATATACAAAGTCAAAGTCACCGTCAAGACTAACTCTGTCAACCAATCTCTTAAGTGCGGGTCCCCAACCGTTTGTCTATAATCCACGCCTAATCGACGGTGAGCAGAATCATAATCGAGCTACCTCGGCGGTAACCTCACCCAACAACATCGCAACCTCGGCCCGCTCGAACTCTCTCCGCAAAACGGGCTGGAACTCAACAACGCCGTAGAGTGCGACGTCTTTCTACTCAAAGCATCGGCCACTACATTGGCTTTACCGGATGGTACAAAATCTCGCAGATCATAATCCTTTACCAACTCTAACCATCTCTCTCGCCTCATATTCAACTCCTTCGAGTAAACAGATACTTGAGGCTCGTGATCGGTAAACATCCGAATCCGCTCACCATACTGTGTAATGCCTCCAAATCTCAAGGCAAACACCATCGCCGCTAACTCCATATCATGAGTCGGGTAGTTCGCGCTCATACGGCGGCCGGTGACGGGAAGCATAGGCAATGACCTTACCGTGGCCGCATCAACACACAACCTAATCCAAACTTGGAAGCATCATCGTGAGACCACGAAACCACACTGTCCCCTCCGGATCGCCAACATCGTCTTTGAAGTCAAATCGCGCTTGAGCCGGCAAAGCTCTCATCACACCTCTTGTCCCAAACAAACTCGACACCCTTCCTCGTCGACGAGTGAGGGGCGAGGCTATAGCAGAAAAGTCTGACGAACCGACGGTAGTAACTCGCCAAACCAGAGAAAGTTGCGAATCTCTAAGAATCAAGTCGGCTTGGCCCATAAACTCACGGCCTCAATCTTCGCGGGGTCCACGGCTATACCATCTCTCGAAACCACGTGGCCTAGGAAGGCCACTGCTCCAACCAGAATCACATTTGGAAAACTTCGCATAAAGTGGTTTTCCTCAAAGCCGCCAATACTCGCCTCAAATGCTCTGCATGGTCTTCTTTAGACCTCGAATAAATCAGAATATCGCCAATGAACACGATGACGGTTGTCCAAAAATGATTTGAACACCCTATCCATCATGTCCATGAACGCGGTGGGGCATTGGTCAAACCAAACGACATGACCACAAACTCATAGTGACCATATCTAGACACGAAAGTTTGTCTTAGGAATGTCGGCATCCCCGATCCGCAGAATCGATGGTAACCGGATCTCAGATCTATCTTGAGAACACGAAGCTCCCTCAAGCCGATCGAACAAATCATCGATATGGGGCAACGGATACTTATTCTTCATGTCACCTTATTAAGCTCGCGGTAATCAATACATAAGCGCATAGAACCATCCTTCTTTTTCACAAACAGAATCGTGCTCCCCACGGGACACACTCGGACGGATGAACCCTCGATCTAACATCTCCCGTGAGCTGAATCTTCCGGTTCCTTTAACTCACTGGCGCCATACAATACGGAGCCTTCGAGATAGGGAGGTCCCCGGCTCGAGCTCAATTGTGAAGTCAACCTCTCTCTCGGGGCAACCCGTGAACTCCTCGTGAAACACGCCCGCAAACTCCCGCACGACCGGTGCTGATCATCAACAGACAGCCGAGGCGGCTCTTCCTGCACAACTTGGCTAGATAGCCCCAAGCTCCATGAGCTAGCAAACGACGAGCTTTCACGGTGACACCATCGGCGGGCAAACTCCACCGACACCACGAAACTTAAAGGGCCGACTGGCGGCTGAACACTACTTCTTTCCGGTGGCGGTCAATCAACGCGTGGTTATGACTAACCACTCCATACCAAGAATCACATCAAAACCGCTCATAGGCGTAACTATGAGCGTAGCCACTAGCAACTCTCCGGATATCTCGATCCGCCATCCCTAATCTTATCTCTAGCCAACATATCAACTCCCGAAGGAGTTGCAACAGATAACTCGAAACCTAGAGGCTCTAGTCTTAACTTAGCATGCTCAAAGCAAACAACACAGATACAAATGAATGCGTAGAACCAGAATCAAACAAGACAAATGCGCAGTTGATCTAAAACAAGAAGCGTGCACCGCCACAGCGGCATCCGTGACGCTCGGCCTCGACGGTCGTAGCAAACACTGACTCGACCGCCGCTGCTGCTGGCCGAGCCGCCATAGCCGGGTGATCACAAAAACGGGCCATGTGCCCCTCTCTACCACAACGGAAGCACAATCTAGGTCCAGCCGACAAGCTCCGCGTGGACTTTTCCCACAAGTAGCACAAGCGGGAACCGCGCTGGGTCCTCCTCGCTGCGGGGCTGGAACGGATGGAGCTCTCCGCAGATCTCTGCTTCGAATCGCTTGGCGGCGCCGCGCCGCCCCGAAAATCAAACTTCCTCTCTTCGCCCCTACAGTAATTGCTGGGACAGATTACGCGAACAGAGCGGCAACAAACCGCTCAGCAGGATACTTCCCATTATAGATCGTGGCTAATCGATGAGCCCTTGCATAAGTGTCGTCGGGCCCGAGCCCCGACATCGGGAAACACCCCGCCTCAATCCAGATATGAACTTCCGAATCTTCACTCCAGGGTGGCAATCAGCGAGGAGCAAAATATCCATACTCACGAGAACTTGCGCTCATATTCTCAATGGAATCGTAACCCTACTTCAGGTTCGGAAGAGCTCCACCATCTTCTCTTGAGCCTCATCAATGATGAACTTTACCTTGAACTCGGCCTTGAAGAACTCCCAAGTAGCGGGTGGAGACCCGGTGGTCTCTCGCTCAAGGTGGACTCCCACCACCATCTCTTGTGCCTCCTAGCACATGAGCCGCACACCTCGGCCTCTCGAATATCGGGGCACACCATGATCGTGAAGGTGTACTCCAAATGGGCAATCCACTGGCCGCCGCTAACGCATCACCGGTGGCATCGAACTTCTCTCAAAGCTTCCACTTCACAAAATCCTTCACCACCTACCCAATTCCTCGGCACTCTCGCCATATTCGCGCCTCTGGGCTACTTGCTCTCGAGGAGCCGGAGGAGCTACCGAGCTCACTTTGAACCAATCGAGTCACCGCTCGATCCGGGCTCGGGACTCTTCCCCCGCTGCGCCGCCAACAAGGCTCGGGTCTCGCCTCGTCACTCAACATGCGACCATAAAAGCCCTCATAGACTCGATGAAACTCTGCTCCAGGAGCGATCTCACGGCGCTCGATCGCCTCAACGCCCGCTCTAGGCGTAACAGAGGAGCGCTGGTGGAATGCCATCATGTCGGCTTGGGACGATGTGTCCCGCAGATCGATCCGATCCTCGATACCTCGACCGCTCTCGAACCTCCTCCTCCCTGCAGACGGGGATCGCATTTGGCGATCTACATCCAAACCAACAACGAATCAAAAACTCGTCTGTCACCATTCCACAACACCACACAAGGCATACACTAGATGATAGGTATTGTAAATTCTTAACCCTTTTCCTTTCTAAAACAATAAATCTAGGCGCACTGATGATCACCGTGAGTGCTTGGTGATCATGGAAGGATGACCTACAACAAAGGTCGGATCTCTGAGAATCTATGACTCGAGCTCGATACCAATCAGAAGACCCGACCCAAAAAGGGGCTCTAAATGGGCCCTTACCCCAATGCATGTAGTGAAAATAAAAGACATTATGAAAAATACATTTGGATCCCAAGTAAAAACAGAAACATTCAACAACCAAAACATACATTTCTAAAAGCATACTGATCAGAGATTTATTTAAACCATTAAAACAATCCACAAGTACAAATATGCTGGAATCCATAAAACGTAAGAAAACATCCTGGGGCTCTATGCCCGTCTACATGCATTCAGGGGAAATAACAAAAAGTGAAGAGTCAAGATAAAATAAAATAGTCGAGATGACAAGCAGGATTCCATGATCACAGCTCCTCCTTCACCATCCTGTCTCCCCCGCCTTGATTACCCGTGGAAAGCCACGTAATAAGGGTGAGTAACGAATTATCGAGTAAGAATCCCCAACCGGGGTACAATACGATATACATGATCATCTAGAAGAATGTATGCAAGCTATGAGTACAAACACAGAGCAGAGCACATAGCTAAGTCCACACTTGGACCTCGGATGCCAACTCGTGGTCTTAGTCCGGAAATACCACAACACACTAAACGCGCTATACGGGAACAAGTCCCGGCCACGGCTTCATCTCGCCGACACGAAAGGTGCATCGCTCAAGATCCCGAGGAGCTCTCATCGGCGTTGTAATGAGCGTAAGCGCACCGCATGCTACCGCAACTCGGGGTGCGGGTCTAGTGGCAAGCCGCCTGTGTTGACCACCATGCCTAACTAAATCTCGGATCGGTGTCACCGACATAGGGGTGTGAGACACGGACACGTGAACTATGTCACCGTACCACCGCACCGAGGCTAAGGAACCGGCCGTGGTAGGCTTACACGAGGAAGCGGTCCTTGCCCTAACAGTGGCAATCAAGGGCTACGGCCGAACACGCCGAGGACGTGCCGATCGCCGGGGCGAGGCAATGCCAAGTCATCATCCCGACCGCTGGGGCATTTAACGACCGCCACCCTCACCCAAGATTGTAGGCCACCGTTAGGGTTAGCTAAACCTTAACGGGATCGGGACGAGTACCATCTCGCACGCCCTCGTCGGGGATGCAAGTTACGTTATGCATCCGGCCCTGATGATGCTACCTACTTGAACTCTAAACCATAACAATAATAACAATTCATTCAATGCATCCAATACGTGCTCAACAGATACAAGGAACCTAGCATGATACTACGAAGCAAGAACAGATATCGAACATGCCGAATGGAACAACCTAGCATGGGCTAACATGAGAAACAATACAAGAGTTCATGCCACCAGAATTGTAAACAGAGCACCTAGGGCTAAACATGCTAATAATCATACACAGCATACAAAACAACAATCACAAATATACCGCAGGCCACACAACTCCGGTAAGAAATCCTTACCTTGGTCGGGAGGCTTCTACACACAAATCCTAAGTCATGGAACAATCCCGAGCTAGTGAGCGGGAACCTAGCAAACCAACAATAATCAGCATCTAAAATGTCCAAACAACAATAGAACAGCGAGCTCGGCTCGGGGAACTCACGCGGCACGACGACACGAGCTTGGAGCTGCTGGCAAGCTGGCTGGCACAGCGGCGCTACCGCACGCAAGACGCGTGGACGCGCGAGCGCTGGCGAGCGAGCGTCTGGCGAAGGCGCGCGGCGCCGGCGCGGCGTGCGTGCGACACGGCGAGCGGCTTGGCAGGACGCGCCGCGGCGAACGTCTCGGGCGGCGGAAGCTGGCGGGCGCGCGCGGCGAAAGCGACACGCAGACGCGGGCGGGCGCGCGAGCGAGCAGTTCGGCAAGCGGACACGGCGAGGGCGTGCGATGGGCGACGCAGACGCGGCATGACGCGCGGGCGCTGGCGAGGACCTTCTGGCGTGCGAGCGATCGGGCGAGGACGAACGACGATCTGGGCTTCGTTGCCGGGCGCGATCCGCGCGGCGATCCGACCGGCTGACGGCGACGGCATTGTGGGCGATCTGTCTTCTTGGATTTAACGGCAAGGCTGCTAGGCGGATCTCGGCGCGCGGCAGGCGCGTCGCCGACAGATCTGGGCGTGCGAAAGCTGGTCGGCGATGATGGTCGCTCCTCTCTACCGGGCCGCAACCAACACAAACACACACACACTCTACATCTTACCTTCGGCCAGCATCAAAAACCAAATGAGGAGATGAAGAGGATGAAGACTTACCCGGAATGATGAAGATCGAACCCAAGGAGATGCAAGGGAAGAAGAATTCGGCAAGGCAATGGAGAGGGAGAGCTTGTGCGGCCAAGAGGAGTTTTGGAGAAGAAGATGGAATAACCTAATTCTATTTCATTTAACCAAATGCACCAAAACTCCAAAATCCAAGGTTAACTAAGATGTGATGCAGAAAGAGTAACAAGAGCACCTAATGGCTCAATTGGCATACATCTCTACAAGCTTCCCAGGAGACCCGGGTTCAAACCCCGGCTGCAGCACAAATTCCTTTATTTTTACTTTTGCATCAAACCTTGCTCAAACCAAACCACAAACCCCTCCAAAAACTTACATAAAACCAACCAATAATTTTAGTAACTGGAAAGGACACAAACGACCCTGACGGCCCGACCAAATTACCCCTAGGGCATACCTGGAAGACCGGGAAGAAAAACCTGGGTCGTTACACTCAAACCTAATTTCCTTTCTTTTAATCAAATGCACCAAAACCCCAAGGACGCAAGGCTAACTAAGACATGCCGCGGAAAGAGCAACAAGAACCTCTTGTGGCTCAACTGGCCACTCCACCCACCTGACTTCCTAGCATCCTGGGTTCGAATCCCAACAAACACTCCTTTATTCCTTAATTTTTCTTTTGCATCTCACCATGCCCAAACACATCCATCAAGCATCAAAATCCTACTTAAGTCCATCCAATAATTTTAACAACTGAAAAAGACATAAACGTCCCTAACGGCCAGACCAAATTACCAAAATACCCCTAGGGCATACCTGGAAGACCGGGATGAAAACCTGGGCCGTTACAATATTCCCTCCTTTTTATGACTTTCGTCCTCGAAAGTCCTTAGATCAAACAACTCAGATATCGCAATCTCATCTCGTCCTCCCGCCACGAGCGCTTTCTCGAACTCGACTCCTCCACCGAAATTTTACCAAACGGATCTCACGATTACGCAACGACGACGCGTCCTCAAAGACCAGAACACTCACAGCTTCCCCAAGCTCAAATCCTCATTCACCGCAAAGGCTCAAAGTCCACAATGAGCGATGGGTCCGGCACATACTGCCTCAACATCGATACAAGAAAACACTGTACAGCTGACAATGACGGGAAAGAACTAACCGATATGCAACTCTGCCAATCCTCTCGAGAATCTCAAATGGTCCAAAACAACGGGGACTCCACTTCCCTCGCTTACCAAACCTCAACACACCTCACATCGGTGCAACCTTAAAAACACGTACTGTCCAACCTCAAACTCTAAATCTCGACGCCGTACATCGGCGTAACATTTCTGCCTGCTCTGGGCTACCAACAAACGAGCTCTAAACTTTTGCACTGCACTGCTGGTCAGCTGCAGCAACTCAGGCCCCAAAAGAACTGACGGCCACCAATCTTTTCACAGAACACTAGAAACCTGCAACATCTACTATAGAACGCCTCAACGGAACCACAAGAACTGACCGCTGAGATCTACAACCCAAGGCAACCTCATAAAACCAACACTGGTCTCCCGCTGCCTAACCACGGAAACACCAACTCTCAACAAGCTCTGAAGGATCTGGCTCACTCCTACCAAAAGACCATCGGTCCGAGGGTGAAAACACTATTGGAACTGCACTCGGCTCATAAGCCTATTAATAACGCTCTCCAAAACCACAGTGCTTCCATGCACTGCTCAGAATAACCTTTGTTGCCACACCCTGGTGCCAACAACTCTAGCCTGAAACTGGCATGCCACTACTCCACAGTAATGACATCTCCACCGGAACGAGGTGCGAGCTCTAGCCACTGAACTAATCTGCCAAAAATCCGAACTCGCCCAACAACCTCAACTAACTGACAGCTCCCACACGGAAACCTACAAACCAACAACTTGAGTGCTATGAACTCGGTAGCCTAACCAACCGCACACTGCATAACCACGCCATTCCACTCAACTCTAGCTCGACCTAGAGCACTGACTGAAAAAGTCAACCTGCTATCAACCGGGCCCCAGAGGGCTCCCTCCACCAACCTACCTCCATGCAAGCAACAGAACGAAGCTTGCCTCAAATATGAAACACATCTCACAAGTCCAAACGATAACACATACATGCTTAACCCTCTAGCTTAGGCATATTGCACCTTTCCACCGAAACTTCACAAACAGGACGCCTTTACCCGGTTAACACCAACTACCAAGAACAAGAATACCAACAATGGCTGACGAAGCACAAGCTACACTAACCAGCAAGGATCCCTCAAAGGTCAAGACCCTAATCCAGCCACAATGGTGCAACCTCATACCACAACTGATACAAAGGGGTTCCTCAACTACAAAGGTGCAACAGCTCCCAGGCCAAACACACAAAGTACCTTAGCTGACAAGGCCCAACACTTACAAGAGGCAGAACAACCCTACTGCAACTTCCTGAACACCACTCAAAAGTCTGCTTAACTGGACAAACAACTGCTTCCAAGCAGCCAACAAACGTTTCCCTCTTGCTAGCACCACCACCATCAACTCCAAGACCAAGGGAGTAACCTCACAACTCCTATGAGGAAACAGTTCTTACAAGCGGACAACCGAAGGACAGAGAGCTCCACACACGCTCACTGTCTTGCTCCGCTAAAGCAACAACATCTAAATCTCACGGGGGCAATAATGGGGGGGTTCCACGACAGACTGAACCACCAACCACAAGCTAGCCAAAACTCACCTCCGAACACCAAAGGAGGGCAACTCTCAACATCCTGGAAACAGGAAAAACAACCGACAAGGCACGAACCACTCGCCCCACGAGCAAAACTAACTTCTAGCACTCCAATCCACACCTTGGTCAACACCAAGCACCAACTTGCCACCACACTGGAACCAATCCGGACTCTACTTCAAACAAGCTCTAGCTTGCTATCCTACCACAACTGCCAGCAACTCATCCGAGGCTACAACCTACACGTCTCCGGCTTGCCAACTGAAACTCACTACCTGGGTCTGACTGAGCTCTGGTGAGGCTTTCCACAACTAGGGTTCTTCGGCAACCCTCGACACCTGCTTGTCGTCAAACGGTCTAATGTACCAACCGCTGAACAAACAACTCCTTTTTCCATCATCACAACCATGCTGGCCTGCTCCGAACCTCGAAACCAAAAAGACCAGAAACGCTTCAGAATGTGTCATCCTCCTACTCAAAGCATCAGCCACATCGTAGCTTCCACCAAGGGTAAGGATTCCGAGCAACACTCTTAGCAACTACGGTCAGGAACTACGTGGCTTCGCTACAACCACCATTTGCTCAGTACCATCTGAACTCCAACCAAGCTTAGGTCCAACCCAACAAAACTTGCCTAAGCAACAACCCGACTACGAGCACGGTATCCTTACAATCTCAACTAAAGCCTTACAACATCCACCTGGAGTCCAACTTCTCTAAGAACTGAGCACCAGTTCTCCAAAGCAAACCCTACATGGTTCTGAAACTCTCGCCACCAGAACGAACCACACAAAACACACTTGTGTGCACAACTCTCAACCTTCCTTCAGAGATCCAAGACTAACAGGTGCTTTTCCAAAAGGCAACCCTAACTTCTGGCAGAGATACAATCAACCAAAGAAACACCAAAAGTTCCATCCCCACATGATACTCGAAGCTGTGGCAACCTTGCTCTACTAAAGCATAACAATGCCAAACCGAACTTACCTTATACCAAGTCTCTACCAAGTGTGCTTTACAGATAAGACATCCAACTCATCTCAGAGGCATCTAACTCATCTCATAAGGCGTCCAACTTATCTCATCGGCATCCATCTCATCTCACAAGCATTCAACTCACCTCATAGGCATCCAGCTCATCTCATAGGCATCCAACTCATCTCATAGGCATCCAACTCATGGTCCCTCTGCTGGACAAAGCTCGCATCTACAATGCACAACTCTCCTCAGATTTAGGCACTCGAAGGTAGTTGACCGCACTACCAACCACAAAGATCTCTTGGCCTTAACACTAGCGTGAGACTCACGCGCACTAACACTTAACAACCATCAACATACTGACGCACTCTACCCCGTAACTCGGCAAGAGGCTCGCTCCTCTCGAACATCCTTTCGCTTGTAGTCCTACGACTACCACCGAACTAGCCCTCTTGCACGACCTAAACAGTGCAATCGCCACAAACGGATCCAAAGGCTAAAGGAGGCTTTGAACTCGGACGAGTTATAGAACCATCTGTTCTACTCGTGCCAAACTCGAGCTGAACCGGACTTAGTGGCAAAGCGGCACACCAACCAATGCACCTCCAGTGCCACTACTACCAAATCCACATCTTACTACAAATGGGGCCAGCAAGGTCACAACCTCAAGTGACAAAAACTCTGGCTAGGCATACAAGGGCTCAAAACTCAAACAACCCTGCTTATGGCATCTCATCTAATCAAGTCTCATCGCCTACCCTTGCATCTCCACTAGATGCTCAACAAAACTCACGACCGACTCTCTCAACATGCAAAGCAGCCTAGCTCTACTCTAGGAGCTCACCATAAGAAGAGTGCTCAACTCTACTAGACAATCGAGGAAACCACCAACGGATCAAGTCCGATGGAAACATCGCTCATTGCACCCTTTAACCACGTGGTTCCGACTTCATCGGGCTGCAAAACAACAACAATTTACAAGAGCACAAAGGTGTCTCCACATCCTCCACGAAGGCTACTAACTCGCAGCCACTCTTTGGGAAATCGAACAATCTGCTAAGGTTCAAGATCAATACTTGAACTACCCAGGCTAGTCCACACTGGAATCTGCTCCACAAGCATCAACATGAGCAAAGCCATAGCTAACTCCTCTCCTGGAGTGGTACTCCAGGGGCAAATCACCTCCACCCTCTCTCTAGGGGAAAACTAACAATGGGCCACAAGTGGCCTCACGGAGTCTAATCTCTCGCCTCCCCGGGACAATGTCCCAATGTATCTCGAATCTATCTGGATACCCTAACTAGCCGCTATCATACTTCTTACATCGCGGGAAATTGGCATGATGGTGCTCGACCCAAACCAACAACGAAGTCGAAACTCTTTCGCCTCCGCTCCACAACACTTGAACAAGGCATACACTAGATGAAAAGTATTGTAAATTTTAACCCTTTTCTAAAATTGTAAACTTAGGCGCACTGATGACTATCGAGTGTCGATGATCATGGAAAAATGACCTACAACAAAAGGTCAGTCTACAGAATCTATGACTCTTAGCTCTGATACCAACTGTAAAGACCCGACTCGAATGGGGTTCTAAAATAGGCCTTTACCTCAATGCATGCAATCAAAACTAAAATCAATATGCAGGAATGGTTTTCAGATTCTAAGTGAAAACAAAAACATACAAACAACCATTTGAAAAGTCAACATAAAATTCCTGAAACTTGTCCCTGTTTCCAAGCACCTGTTCCAAGAGAAATACATTTCCAAAACTCACTCTGATCAGAGATTTATTTAAAACATTCAAAACTTTCCAATAGTTACAACAGTGCTAGAATCCGGAAAAACAGTCAGAAAACAACCTAGGGCTCCGTGCCCATCTACATGCATTCAGAGGAAAATAAAACACAAAGAATCCTAGACATAAACTCAGAGTTCGAACAACGGGTTTCCATGATCACAGCTCCTCCTCCAACCATTCAGTCTCGCACCATGGTTACCTGTGGGAAACCACAAAATAAGGGTGAGTAACGAATTACTCAGTAAGAATCCCCAACTGGGGTACAATACGATATACATGGTCATCTAGCAGAAAGGTATGCAAGCTATGAATATAAACACAGAGAGAGCACATAGCTTAAAAACAAAAAAAAACTTTGGATCCCATCTCAGGGTCTTACTCCGGAATAATCCACCTCATGATACGATCCTATACAAGAAACAAGTCTAAGCCTCAGTCTGTCTACTGTCGATACGAAAGATGCACTGGCTCACAATCCCGAGAAGCTCTCCAGTCGACGCTATAATGAGCGTATGCGCGCACCGCATGCTACTGCAAATTGTGGGGGGTGCCGGGTCTAGTGGCAAGCTGCCCAAGTCCAGTCACCATGCCTAACTAAATCTCTAGATCGGTGTCGCTGACATAGAGGTGTGAGACCTGGACACGTGAACTATGTCAGCCTGAACCACCGCACCTGAGGATAAGGAACCGGTCGTGGTAGGCTTACACTAGGAAGCGGTCCTTGCCCTAACAGGTGGCAATCAAGGGCTACTGCCGAACACGCTGAGGACGTGCCGACTGCCGGGGACAAGGCAATGCCATGTCATCATCCCGACCGTTGGGGCATTTAACGACCGCCACCTCACCCAAGATTGCGGGGCCACCGTTAGGGTTAGCTAAACCCTAACGGGGATCGTGGATGGATCTTATCTCGCATGCGTCCTCTGGCGTGGATGCAAGGTACTTTATGCATCCTAGCCCGGATGATGCTACCTATCTGAACTCTAAACTATAACATCAACAGCAAATAATCCAATACGTGCTCAACAGATACAACGAACCTAGCATGATACTACGAAGCAAGAACAGATAACGAGCATGCCAGAACGAAACAACCTAGCATGGACTAACATGAGAAACAACATAAGAAATCATGCCAGTCGGGAATTCAAAAGCAGAATACCTATCACTAAACATCTTTGATAAACACAAACAAGCATACAAACAAAGAATCACATATAATATCGCAGGGCCCACACAACTCCGGTAAGAAATCCTTACCTGGTCGGAAGGCAACTACACACAAGAATCCTAAGCTGCGATCGATCCCGAGCTCGCTAATGAGAACCAAACAAGCACAATAATTATCACAATCCTTCTCACCCTAGCCGTCGCCCAGCCCCTTGCCTCGCCGCCCAGTGCCGTCGTCGCCCTTGCTCGCCGCCGTCCTTCGCATCGGCCCAGCGTGATCGCGCCGTCGTCGCTCTTGCTCGCCGCCGTCCTTTGCATCGGCCCAGCGAGCGCAGCTGCCAGCCCTGGCCGCATCGAGCAACCCTGCAGCAGCTCCATCGTAGCGGTCGCAGCCAGCCCGCGTCGCCCCGCCGTCCTTCGCACCTTCCCAGCGTGATCTCGCCGCGTAGCCCAGCCCGTCCTTCATGCCGTCCCAGCGCGAGCTCGCCTTGTCACTCCGTGACGCCGCGTCGAGCGCGCGCCGGCGCCGTCGTGTCGCGCGCGATTAAGCCCGATGTCGTCAGCGCCCGGTGCCGCCGTGGTTCGCGCTTTGCGCCCGAGCGATGATGCTTCTGGGCCGAGCGCCAGCGCCCCACCGAGCCCCGTCGCTTGCCTGCGCAGAGACGCCTGCCGAGAGCCTGCCTGGCCGTGATAGCTTGGTGCCGAGCCTGTTGTCTTCTCAGTTGGTTGCTTGGGTTCGCATAGAAGCTCGAGGGTCACTTGTTGGGTGTGATTGATATTTCTCTGCTTGCTTCCAGGTAAGGGTTCCTTACTGAGGGTGTGTGGATCCTGCGTATAATTGCTAGCAAGTCTTACCTTGTGATTGTATAAATTTTATAACAGCCCGGTTTTCAGCTAAATGTAAAATAAGGTTTCCTTTTTGAGTACTTTTCCTAGGGACCCAAGTCCCACTACATGCTAAATCATTAAGGAAAACATTTAAAGAAACGTGCGACCCAGAGTCAGCTATCCATGATCATCGAGCCGCTTCCTCCTAGCCATCCAGCCTCTGTCCCAAGTTACTTGGTGGAAAGCCACAGAAAATAAGGGTGAGCAACAAGTTACTCAGTAAGAATCCCCAAACGGGGTACAATACGAATCATCTCATTTAGCACACGGACAGGCAACCATACAAAGACTTAGAGCACGAACGGTTGGTTTAGGCTATGAGCTACTTCTAGGGCGAGCCTATTCAAGGGCTTTTATCAACAGCCTCTCCTAGGTCCTACGCTTGGATGCCCTTCGGCCTTACACAACCTAGGACTCAGTGGTACCCGGTGGGGCCTTACACACCATAGGATGCCCATTGGGCCTTACACCTCGAGAATCAGTGATGCCCAGTGGGCCTTACACACCTAGGATGCCCGTAGGGCCTTACACCTCCAGACTCAGTGATGCCCAGTGGGCCTTACACACCTAGGATGCCCGTAGGGCCTTACACCTCCAGACTCAGTGATGCCCAGTGGGCCTTACACACCTAGGATGCCCGTAGGGCCTTACACCTCCAGACTCAGTGATGCCCAGTGGGCCTTACACACCTAGGATGCCCGTAGGGCCTTACACCTCCAGATGTCCATCGGGTCTTGCCCGAGCGGGACCCCAAACTAGTTACCTCTATGGCCCTCTATACTATACATCACACATCTGACCGTAACTTGGATCTAGCAGCATACAATAGGCAGCATGGTTCTATCAAGATAGGAAAGCCTAGCATGGAACTAAACGGGATGTAAACATGTCACGAACATGAATCAAAAGAAAACATGAAACCTATCACTAGAAACTCATATAGTTACAGTAATCAGCGTGCTATCAACTATTCGCAGGGTCCACACAACCCCGAGTAAGAATCCTTACCTGGAAACAAGTGGAGGTTAATTATCCCAAATCAAATAACGACCCTCGAGCTTTTAAGCGAACTCGAGCAACCTAAACAAGTAATAAAACATCCTAATTAATAAACAGCATCTAAAATCAGGAAGTCCAAAGGGTGGAGGCTCGGGAATTTACCAACCGAGAAGGCACACGTCTCGGCAAGCTAGCAGCAAGAAGTGACAGCGCCGCTAGGCAAGAGGGGCGCTGGCGCGCGACTGGCGCTATCGGGCGCTCGCTGGAAGCGTTGGCGCAGTGAGAGGGGACGAGCCAGCGCTGGCGCTGGCCGCGCGCGGATCGCGGATAGCTTGCGCGGCGCAGCGCCGGCGGGCGGACGCGGACGAGTGGCACGGGCACGCAGACGCGGCCGGTGCTGGGGTGCGGGCGCGCGGCAAGGGCGACGCGTGCGGTGCGGTGCAGGGCGTGCGGGCGCGACGGCGCTGGGGTGGTGTCGTGCGGGCGCGGAGGCGGCTACGGCCGGCGGCGTTGGGCGACTTGGTGCGGAGTGGAGGCTGGGTCATTCGCGGTGGTGGGCGAGCTGGCTGCTCGACGCGATCTGGGCTGGCGGTGGCTCGGTGCGGTGCGGCAGTGGTCAGCAGGGCGTGCGATGGCGTGGGGCGAAGCAGCAGGGCGTTGGGCGGCGGTGTGGGCGAGGCACGGCGGCGGGCGGTGTGGGGCGGAGCTGCAGGGCGTGCGGCGGCTTGGGTGAGGGTGTAGGAGAAGTCTAGGGTTTTGGGTTCTTTCTTTTGTCCTTATTTTCTCCTTCCTTTTTCTTTAAATATAATTCCCTTCCTTAACTTAAATAGACTTGGGAATCTCAAATGACCTTCCCAAGACTCCCCTTCGAGCCCCGGCTGACGCGTTTATTTTCCCTATTTAAACCCAAGCTTCCAAACCCCTTTTTAGGCCAAGGGTTCGAGTCCTTCCAACAAGTCCTCGCAAACTAAAAAAATAAAAAGGAAACCTTATTTTACATTTAGCTGAAAACTGGGCTGTTACAAATTTCTAGTGGATAGGTTACATATTTCCTCTTGCTTCCAGGTTTGTGTTGTGCTGGTGTTCCTATTATAATCTGTTAGTTCCATGTTAGTGCTTGGCAGGTGATCTAAAAAGTAGGTAAGTCCCCGATGGGCACTTTGCAGACTTTATTTCCGTATGTAGTTTGGAGAGTATAAGACCATAACGCCTGGGATTTTCTATCCCGGTTCTCGAGGAGCTTAGGTTGCCTGCATTCGAGTGGTTCGGTTGGGCCATTAAAGCCGTTTTGTCCCTTAGGGGCATTTTGGTCTTTTGCTCCCCGGGCGGGATTTGTGGATTTTCAGGGCTTCGAGGCAGCTCCTGCCTTTGTTGAGGCTTGTTTGTTGTGGGCTGCGAGTCCCGAGATGTTTGGGTTTTTCGTTTGGGAGTTCGGTTGTGATTTGGGATTTTTGCTAAGTGATGGTTGGTTGTGTGCTTCCTTTGGGATTCGAGCCCTGCCCTTGGTGTTGATTTGGGAGTTGGTTTAGTGAGATTTATTGTTTGGAAAGGATTTCTTGGTCGGGTCTCAAAGAGGAAGCGGGAAATGGGTTTTTGAGGTTTTAAGTGGATAGGATGGAAAATGGAATTAAAATCCCATTTTCCCTTTTATTTTCCCATTTTCCTTTTATTTTCTTTTTCTTTTATTTTTTTCCCCAAATCCATTTCTTTTCTCTCTCTCTCTCTCTCTCTCTCTCTAGCCGCCTCACTTCGGCCAGAGTTGCCGCTTTGTTGTCAAAGATCGCAAAGACCGCCGTGTGCGGCCGTGCCCTCGCGCGCTAAGTTCGCTTATTTGCCGAGGCAGACGCGTCGCCCTCGCTCGCCAGTCATTGTCGCGCGCGCTGCGCTCGCTGCGTGCCCGGCCGCTTCGTCGCGCCATCGCCGCCCGAGCCCAGCCAGATCGCGCATCCTCGCGCCCTCGTCGCGCGCCCTCGTGCCGAGCCGCATCAGATCGGGCGTCCTTGTTGCTCGCCGAAGTCGCTCGTCCCCGCAGCGTCCCTCAGAGCGCGTCGCGCGCCGCGCGCGCCGCTCGCCGCTGCTCGCCGCGCAAGCGCGCGGCTGCTCCTGCATAGCCGCTCGCCCGAGCGCCTCAGCGCCGTGTTAGCGCGCGCCCAGCCAGCGAGCAGCGCCCGTGTCAGCCAGCGCCCAGCGCGCTGTGCCCGGCGCCAAGAAATGCCTAAGCCGTGCGGCAAATGGCCGTCCGAGTGTCGGCCGTGCCTCGTGAGTTGCTCCAGTGAGCCCCTATTTGTTTTATTATATTTGGCCTTTTGATTGTAATTATTGTTGTTTTGTTAGGTTCGCTAGCTAGCTAGCTCGGGTTCGATCGCAGCTTAGGTTTCTTGTGTTTAGAGGTCTTAGGCCTGTAAGGATTTCTTACCGGAGTTGTGTGGACCTCGCGATATATTATGCGATTGCTTGATTGTATGCTTGTTTGTGTTTATTGACATGTTTGGTGATAAGTGCTCTAATCTGAATTCCGATTAGCATGACTTTCTGGTTCATTCTCATGTTAATTCATGCTAGGTTGTTCCTTTCTAGCATGCTCGTATCTGTTCCTTGCTTCGTAGTATCTTGCTAGGCTCGTTGTATTCTTTTTGAGCACGTATTGGATTTTATGGAATTGTTTCTTCGTTTGCTAGGGCGGAGTTAGAAGTGCAGTAGATAGCATCATCGGGCCCGATGCATAAAGAACCTTGCATCCATGGCGGGGACGTTGAGCAAGTCATTCCGTCCCCTCGACCCCGTGAGGGATTAGCTAACCCGAGCAAGAGGCCCCGCAATCTTGGGTGAGGGAGGCGCTTGTTAATGCCCCAACGGTCGGGATGATGACTTTGCATTGCCTCGCCCCCGGCGGCCGGCATGTCCTCGGCATGTTTGGCAAGAGCCCCCGATTGCCACTGTTAAGGCAAGGACGGCTTCTCGGTGTAAGCCTACCACGACCGCTTTCTGGCCCCAAGCACGGTGGTTCAGCCGACATAGTTTACGTGTCGTGTCTCACACCCCTATGTCGGTGACACCGATCCAAAGATTTAGTTAGGCGTGGTGATCTGGATATGGGCGCTTGCCTTTAGACCACGGCAACCCCCATAGTTCTGCAAAGAGCACGCGGTGCATGCTTACGCTCATTACAAAGCGCCGATCGGAGAGCTCCTCGGGATTGTGAGCCAGTGTACCTTTCGTCGACGATGAGACAGCCGAGGCCGGGACTTGTTTCTCGTATAGGGCGACTTGTGTGATGTGTTGTGTGGTGTTTGATTTCCGGACTAAGACCCTAAGTTGGCATCCGAGGCCCAAGTGTGGGCTAAGCTATGTGCTCTATCTGTGTTTATATTCATAGCTTGCATATCTTTCTCGAGATGACCATGTATATCGACATTGTACCCCGGTTGGGGATTCTTACTTGAGTAATTCGTTACTCACCCTTACTTATCTTTCAGAAACCATGGCGCGAGGCGGGATGGTGGAGGAGGAGGCGTGATCATGGAAACCCGTTGTTCAACTCTCGAGATTTATGTTTATGATTTAAATGTCCTCTGAATGCATGTAGTTGGGCACTGAGCCCTAGGGTGTTTTTCTCAATGTATTTCGGATTCTAGCATTGTTGTAAAGTTTGTATGTTTTAAATAAATCTCTCGATCGAGTATGTTTTGGAAATGTATTTGTCTTGGAGCAGTGCTTGGAAACAGGGATGAGTTTCAGGAATTTATTTTGATTTTTAAATGGATGTTTTCATGTTTTAGTTTTTACTTAGAATCCAAACACCATCTTGCAAATTTTCTGTAGATTTGAATGCATGCATTGAGGTGACGGCCTATTTAGAACCCCATTCGGGTTGGGTCGTTACAGTTGGTATCAGAGCTCAGAGTCATAGATTCTGTAGACTGACCTTTTGTTGTAGGTCGTTTTTTCCATGATCATCAGCACTCCGACAGTCATCAGGTACGCCTAAGTTTGCTTTTTTGTTGTTGAAAAAGGGTTAAGAATTTACAATACCTGTCATCTAGTGTATGCCTTGTGTAGTGTTGTGGAGCGGAGACGAGCAGGTTCTGACTCATTGTTGGTTTGGGTTTAGAGCGCCATCATGCCAACTTCCCGCAGTGTGTGATGTATGTTGTGGCTTGTTTAGGTATCCAGACAGATTCGGATGCCCTGGGACGTCGTCCCCGTGGGAGGCAGAGTTTAGACTCCCATAGGCCAATTGTGGCCCAGTTGTTGGTTTTCCCCTAGTGAGAGGGTGGAGGTGCTTTGCCTTGGAGTGCCACTCCAAGAGAGGAGTTAGCTATGGCTGTGCTTATGTGGATGTTTGTGGAGCAGGTCCCCGTGTGGACCAGCCTGGGCAGCTCTAGTGTTGATCTTGAGCCTTAGCAGATTGTTTGATTGCCCAGTGAGTAGCTGCAGAGTTGGCAGCCTTCGAGGAGATTGTTGAGGCATTTTTGTGCTCCTGTAAAGTGTTGTTGTTTGCAGCCAGTAAGCCGGAACCCTGTGGTTAAGGGTGCAGTGAGCTGTGTTCCCTTCGGATTGGATCCGTTGGTGATTTCCTCAGATGTTTGGTTGAGTTGAGCACTCTTCCTTTGGTGAGCTCCTAGAGTGGAGCTAGGTGCTGCATGTTGAGAGAGCCGGCCAGAGCTTTGTTGAGCATCATGAGGAGATGCTAGTGTAGGCTGTGAGCCTTCGGTTTGATGAAATGCCATAGGCATGGCTGTTTGAGTTGAGCCCTTGTATGCCTAGCCAGAGTTCGTGTCACTTGAGGTTGTGACCTTGTTGGCCCCATTGGTAGTAAGATGTGGTTTTGGTAGTAGTGGCACTTGAGGTGCATTGGTTGGTGTGCCGCTTTGGCACTAAGTCTGGTTGAGGCTTGAGTTTGGCTTGGGCATAGCAGATGGTTCTATGCCGTCCGGAGTTCAGCGCACTCCTTTAGCCTTGGATCCGTTTATGGCAGTGGCACCTGTTTAGGTCGTGCCAGAGGGCTAGTTCAGTGGTAGTCGATGGACTACAAGCGAGAGGATGCTCGTGAGGAGCCGGAGCCTCTTCCCTGTGTTTCTGGAGGTTGAGTAAGTCAGCAGGTTGGCAGTTGGTAAGTGTTGGTGCGCGTGAGTCTCGCGCTAGTGTTAAGGCCAAGAGATTTCTTTGTGGTTGGTAGTGCGGTCAACTACCTTCGAGTGCCTTAATCTGAGGAGAGTTGAGCATTGTAGATGCGAGTTTGGTCCAGCAGAGGGACCCTGTGTTGGATGCCTATGAGGTGAGTTGGATGCTTTTCAGGCGAGATGAGCTGATGCCTTGCGAGAGGTTTTTGATGCCTTAGGGGTAAGCACCCTTGGTAGAGGCTTGGTACAAAGTAAGTTTGGTTTGGCATGATTATGCTTTGGTAGAGCAAGGTTGCCTCAGCTTCGAGTATCGTGTGGAGATGGAACTTTTGGTGTTCCTTGGATCGTTTGTATCGCTGCCAGGAGTTAGCGTTGCTTTTTGGAAAAGCGCTTGTTAGTCTTGGATCTCTAAAGGAAGGTTGAGAGTTGTGCACACAAGTGTGTTTTGTGTGGTTCGTTCCATGGTGAGAGTTTCAGATCCATGTAGGGTTTGCTTTGGAGATCTCGTGCTCAGTTCCTGGAGAAGTTGGATTCCAGGTGGATGTTGTAAGGCTTTGGTTGAGGTGGTAAGGATACCGTGCTCGTGGTATCGAGTTGTTGCTTAGGCAAGATTTGTTAAGTTGGGCCTAAGCTTGGTTGGCGGATCTTTTTGTTGATCGTTGGTTGGAGTTCAGTTGGAAACTGGACAAGAGCGGTGGTAGCTAAGCCATGTGGTTTCTGATCGTCATGGCTAAGAGAGTTGTTTGGATCTTTCCTTGGGTAGAAGTTATGTTGTTGCCGATGCTTTGAGTAGGAGGATGACGCATTCTGTAGCGTTTCGGGTCCTCTTGGTTCCCAAGGAGTTGGAGTTGGCCAGCATGGTTGTGATGCTGGAATTTGGAGTTGTTTGTTCAGGCAGTTGTCTGTCAGATCGTTTGCCGGCAGTGTGTGCGTCGAGGGTTGCCAAAGAACCCTAGGTTGTGGAGAGCCTCTCTAGAGCTCAGTCATGCCCAGCTAGTGAGTTTCAGTTGGCTAGCTGGAGGCGTGTAGTTTGTAGCCTCGGTTGAGTTGCTAGCAGTCTTGGTAGACTAGCAAGCTAGTGGCTGTTTGGAGTAAAGTCCGGATTGGTTCCGGTGTGGTGGCAAGTTGATGCTTGGTGTCGACCAAGGTGTGGATTGGAGTTGCTAGAGATTAGTTTTGCTCGTGGGGCAAGTGGTTTGTGCCTCGTTGGTTGTTTTCCCGCCATGGATGTTGAGTTGCCCCGTTTGGCTTTTGGAGGTTCAGTCTGAGATGGGCCCCTGTTGTTGCCCCGTGATATTAGATGTTGTTGCTCTAGTGGAGCAAGACAGTGAGCATATGTGGAGCTCTCTGTCCTTTGGTTGTCTGCTTGTAAGAGCCGTTTCCTTCGGGGAGTTGTCAGGTCACTCCCTTGGTCTTGGAGTTGATGGTGGAAGCGCTAGCTTGAAGGAAAAATTTGTTGGCAGCTTGGAAGTAGTCATTTGTCCAGTTAAGCGGATTCTTGGATGGTGTTCTAGAGGCTGCAGTAAAGATTGTTCTGCCTCTTGTGAGTGTTTGGCCAAGAATTGGTTTTTTTGTTGTTTCGAGAGCTAGTTCGGTTCTAGCTGGAGGGCGTTGCCCTGAGGTCTTGTTCCTTGTCAGGAAGTTTTGGGAGTTGACCCCTCCCTCGGCAGTTGAGCAAGTGCTGTTAGTTCCGGATTGGTGATCCGATTGGTTGAGTTTTCCTTGGGTGTTGCTTCCTAGAGAGTTGTGTAGTTGATCAGAGTAGCGCAGCGGTCAGCCCAGCGTGAGGGTCCCTGCTTTGTGTTGTTAGCCAGCAAGAGTTGTTTGTTCTCGCAAGGGAGGAGGCCACCAAGAAGAGTTGAGTTGTTCTGGCAAGTTGTTGGTTCTTTGGGGATTGAAGATTTCCTTTCCCCTAGCCTCTGTGGTGGTTGAGTGGCTCCTTGGATGCCAGCCTCGAGTGTTAGCTCCCGAGGTAGTCTTGCGGATTCGTGTGGCTCAGGATCCGTACGCTTAGAGGTTGTCGTCATCCATTTTCCTTGTGAGGTTTCGGGAGTGAAGCTTCTGGTTGGAAGTTGAGTTAGGCCTAAGCTTAAAGGAGAAGTCTTTTGAGTAGCCAGTTGGACTTAAGAGTTGAGTGGTAGCTTGGAGGCGAGCTTTGCTCGCGATGAGCTTGAGTTGAGTTCTGCTGAGCAATCCCTTCTCGGGCTTTGCTTCTTGTTGTTGTGCTTTCGCAGTTGGCGTTAGCTGAGCCTCAGTTGAGAGAGTTGGCACAGAGGTGTCGTGGCATTGGTTGGTTAGCCTTTGGGTTGTTCTCCTCAAGCTGTTGTGTTGCTGGTAGCCCTATGAGGGTTTAGTCCTTGCTTCCTGAGATTTTTTAGAGGAAGGTTGGTTGTTCCTTGCCTGGCGGTGTTCTCTTTGGCCAGTTACTGGTAGGTTTGCTCCGGAAGTTGCGCTCGGCCGTTGAAGAGCTTTAGTTTGTTGGTTTGGCCGAGTGGAGCCTATGCTTGGCCCTTGTCTTTTCGAGGTGGCCGTAGCTGAAGTTTCAGCTGGTGTGAGTGTTGTTAGCCGTTGGGTGTACCAGGATGGTGCCCCCTTGCCTTTGGTTCGGCGATTTCTCCTTAAGATGGTTGCTTAAGTGTTGTGGTCGCGTTCTAGTTGGAGAAGTTTGCTTTTTGGATCAGTCGCCAGTTGGTGGTTCGTTTGTATCTCGTTAAGGCTGTAGTCAAGGTTTGAGGTTTGTTGGTCTCTTGTGAAGTAAGAGTAGGCCATTTAGTTTTGGAATCTAGAAGGTTCAGTTGTTGGCCAGTTTGTTGTAGAGTTGAGTTTGTTTGTTGTCAGCTGTGAGTTTCCTTAGAAGTTACGCCAGTGCGTGGCGTTGAGTTTTGGAGCTTTGCCCAGTCTTTGTTGAGCTAGTCTTTGGCAGAATGGTTAGCTTTGTGGCTTTGAGCCTTTGAGAACCCAAGAGGGTTTGGTTCTCGAAGATGGGCTAGTGTTGTATTAGCGAGAGAAGTTCGATTGGCTAGGAATCAGTGGAGTATTCCTAGAGCCGTTTCGTCTTAGGACTTTCGAGGACGAAAGTCTTATAAGGCGGGAGTATTGTAACGGCCCAGTTTTCTATCCCGGTTCTCGAGGAGCTTCCGGTTCAGATTCAGTGGTTCGGTTGGGCCATTAAAGCTGTTTTGTCCCTTAGGGGCATTTTGGTCTTTTTGCTCCCTGGGCAGGATTTGTGGATTTTCAGGGCTTCGAGGCAGCTCCTGCCTTTGTTGAGGCTTGTTTGTTGTGGGCTGCGAGTCCCGAGATGTTTGGGTTTTTCGTTTGGGAGTTCGGTTGTGATTTGGGATTTTTGCTAAGTGATGGTTGGTTGTGTGCTTCCTTTGGGATTCGAGCCCGGGCCCTTGGTGTTGATTTGGGAGTTGGTTTAGTGAGATTTATTGTTTGGAAAGGATTTCTTCGGTCGGGTCTCGAAAGAGGAAGCTGGGAAATGGGATTTTGAGGTTTTAAGTGGATAAGGATGGAAAATGGAATTAAAATCCCATTTTCCCTTTTATTTTCCCATTTTCCTTTTTATTTTCTTTTTCTTTTATTTTTTTCCCCAAATCCATTTCTTTTCTCTCTCTCTCTCTCTCTCTCTCTCTCCCCCGACCTAGCCGCTTCCCAGCCCGAGCCGCTGCTGTGTCAGTCCCAAAGACGCCTGCCGTCTGCGGCCGTGCCCTCGCGCGCGCCTAAGTTCCGCCAAATGCCGAGCAGACGCGTCGCTCGCCCAGCCAGTCGCTGTTGCGCGCGCCGCTTCGCCGCGTGCCCAGCCGCTCGTCCGCGCCATTGCCGGCCCGAGCCCAGCCAGATCGCGCATCCCCGCGCCCTCGCTCGCGCGTCCTCTGTGCCGAGCCGCACGGATCGGGCGTCCTTGTTGCTCGCTGAAGTCGCTCCCCCGCTGCGCGTCCAGAAGCGTTGTCGCGCGCGCGCGCCCTCGCGCCTGCTGCGCGCGCGCGCGTCGCGCGCCGCTGCTCGCCACGCGCTGCTCTCGCCGCGCGCCTCGGCGCCGTGTCGCATGCGCGCCCCACGAGACAGAGCCCAGCGCCCAGCGTGTCTGTCAGCGCGCGCCAGCGCTTTTTGCAGCGCCAAAGAGTTGCCTAGCCCGTCTGGCCGGCCGTCCGAGTGTCACCGTGCCTCGTGAGTTGCTCCCGAGTGAGCCCCATTTGTTTTATTATATTTGGGCCTTTTGATTGTAATTATTGTTGTTTTTGTAAGGTTCTCGCTAGCTAGCTCGGGTTCGATCGCACTTAGGTTTCTTGTGTTTAGAGGTCTTAGGCCAGGTAAGGATTTCTTACCGGAGTTGTGTGGACCTGCGATATATTATGCGATTCTTGATTGTATGCTTGTTTGTGTTTATTGACATGTTTGGTGATAAGTGCTCTAATCTGAATTCCGATTAGCATGACTTTCTGGTTAATTCTCATGTTAATTCATGCTAGGTTGTTCCTTTCTAGCATGCTCGTATCTATTCCTTGCTTCGTAGTATCTTGCTAGGCTCGTTGTATTCTTTTTGAGCACGTATTGGATTTAATGGAATTGTTTTTGTCGTTTGCTAGGCAAAGTTAGAAGTGCGGTAGATAGCATCATCCGGGCCCGATGCATAAAGAACCTTGCATCCATGGCGGGGACGTTGAGCAAGTCATTCCGTCCCTGGACCCCGTGAGGGATTAGCTAACCCGAGCGAGAGGCCCCGCAATCTTGGGTGAGGGAGGCGGTTGTTAATGCCCCAACATCGGGATGATGACTTGGCATTGCCTCGCCCCGGCGGCCGGCATGTCCTCGGCATGTTTGGCAAGAGCCCCGATTGCCACTGTTAAGGCAAGGACGGCTTCACGGTGTAAGCCTACCACGACCGTTTCTTGGCCCCGTGCGGTGGTTCAGCCGACATAGTTTACGTGTCCGTGTCTCACACCCCTATGTCGGTGACACCGATCCAAAGATTTAGTTAGGCGCAGGATTGGATATGGGCGGCTTGCCTTCGCACTCGCAACCCCCATAGTCTGCAGCAGAGCACGCGGTGCATGCTTACGCTCATTCTGGTAGCGCCGATCGAGAGCTCCTCGGGATTGTGAGCCAGTGTACCTTTCGTCGACAGAGATGACAGCCGAGGCCGGGACTTGTTTCTCGTGATAGGGCGACTTGTGTGATGTGTTGTGTGGTGTTTGATTTCCGGACTAAGACCTCGAGTTGGCATCCGAGGCCCAAGTGTGGGCTAAGCTATGTGCTCTATCTCGTGTTTATATTCATAGCTTGCATATCTTTCTCGAGATGACCATGTATATCGTATTGTACCCCGGTTAGATTCTTATTGAGTAATTCGTTACTCACCCTTACTTATCTTTCAGAAACCATGGCGCGAGAGGAGGATGGTGGAGGAGGAGCGTGATCATGGAAACCCGTTGTTCAACTCGAGATTTATGTTTATGATTTAAATGTCCTCTGAATGCATGTAGTTGGGCACGGAGCCCTAGGGTGTTTTTTCAATGTATTTTCGGATTCTAGCATTGTTGTAAAGTTTGTATGTTTTAAATAAATCTCTGATCAGAGTATGTTTTGGAAATGTATTTGTCTTGGAACAGGTGCTTGGAAACAGGGACAGGTTTCAGGAATTTATTTTGATTTTTAAATGGATGTTTTCATGTTTTAGTTTTTACTTAGAATCCAAACACCATCTTGCAAATTTTCTGTAGATTTGAATGCATGCATTGAGGTGACGGCCTATTTAGAACCCCATTCGGGTCGGGTCGTTACAAAGACCCCGATGGGCATCTCTGAGATCCTTGCTGGAGTAAGACCCCGAAGGGAATCCTAGATGTGTAAGACCCCGTCGGGCAGCATTGATGGCTAGAGGTGTAAGACCCCGATGGGCATCCGTATGTGTAAGACCCCGATGGGCATCATTGATTGAGGTGTAAGACCCCGATGGGCATCCGTATGTGTAAGACCTCGATGGGCATCATTGATTGAGGTGTAAGACCCCGATGGGCATCCGTATGTGTAAGACCCCGATGGGCATCATTGATTGAGGTGTAAGACCTCGATGGGCATCCGTATGTGTAAGGCCTCGATGGGCATCCAGGTGTAGAACCTAGGGCAGGTTGTAATTGTAAGCCCTTGGTAGGCCAGCTCTAGTGTTAGCTCTTAGCCTAAATAACTGGTTTGTCCTAAGTCATTGTATGGTTGCATGTCGGTGTGCTAAATGCTATGTTTGCGTATTGTCCCCGGTTGGGGGATTCTTACCGAGTAATACGTTGCTCACCCTTATTTTTCTGTGTCCTTCCACCAGGTAACATGGGACAGAGGCAGGATGGCTAGGAGGAGGCTGCTGGATGATCATGGACGACCCAACTCTGAGACTATTTCACTTTATTATGTTTTTGTTGGTTTAGCATGTAGTTGGACTGGAGTCATTAGAATATCATTCATTCAAAAACTTGTTTAAGACTTCTCAAACTGTTTCCTTGATTTTTCTTAAAAGTACCGAATAGTCACTTTACTTGTTGGTTTTGCTTAATGGATTTTTTGCTTGAACTTTTGTTGTGTTGAATGAAAAGTTTTAAATTGGTACTCTCTATAAGTGATTTCAGATTTCATTTATGCATGCTAAGTAAGGATCTAGGTTAGAGACCGTGAGTTTACCTGGGTCTTTACACCAGGTCCAGTCACCATGCCTAACTAAATCTTTGGATCGGTGTCACTGACATAGGGGTGTGAGACCTAGACACGTGAACTATGTCAGCCTGAACCACCGCACCTGAGGCTAAGGAACCGGTCATGGTAGGCTTACACCAGGAAGCCGTCCTTGCCCTATCAGGTGGCAATCAAGGGCTACGGCCGAACACGCTGAGGACATGCCGACTGTCGGGGACGAGGCAATGCCAAGTCATCATCCCGACCGTTGAAGCATTTAACAGTCTGCCACTCTCACCCAAGATTGCAGGGCCAGCCGTTAGGGTTAGCTAAACCCTAACGGGATCATGGACGGAGTACCGTCTCGTACGTCCCTGTCGTGGATGCAAGTTAAGTTATGCATCCGGCCCGGATGATGCTACCTACCTGAACTTTAAACTATAATAACAACAGCAAACAATCCAATACAATCCAATACGTGCTCAACAGATACAACGAACCTAGCATGATACTACGAAGCAAGGACAGAAACGAGTATGCCAGAACGGAACAACCTAGCATGGACTAACATGAGAAGCAACATAAGAAATCATGCCAGTCGGGAATTCAGAACAGAGAACCTATCACTAAGCATGCTGATAAACACAAACAAGCATACAAACAGAAATCACATATAATATCGCAGGGCCCACACAACTCCGGTAAGAAATCCTTACCTGGCCGGGAGGCAACTACACACAAAATCCTAAGCTGCGATCGATCCCGAGCTAGCTAACGAGAACCTAACAAACAAAATAATAATCTCAATCCATAGGCCTACATATAATAAAATAAACAAGGCTCGCCTCAGGAGCAACTCACGCGACGCGGCTAACACGTGGACGGGCAGACAACATAGCGAGGCTGCTGCTGGGCGCTGATGGGTGGCAGGAGCCGGGCGCTGGGCGCTGACGGGCGCTGATGGGCGGCAGAGCTGGCGACGCGCGCTCGGACGGACGGCTGGCCGCTGAGGCGCGACGGCGCGCGATAAGCCTGGACGCGACGGCGCGGGCACGACACGCACGCAGCGCTGGGCGCGACGCGCTGCTGGGCTGGCGGCGACGGTCGCGCGCGGGCGCTGGGCTGCGACGACAGGCGCTCGCCGCGAAGACTCGCTCATCGAGATGGCGTCGGCGCGCGCGCGCGACAGCGGCGCGGCGCGGCGCGTGGCGGCGGCGCGGCGACGACGCGGCGCGCGCGCACACTGGCGAGGCGTGGTCGGGCGTCTGGGCGCGCGCGCGCGGCGGCGGCGACGGGCGAACGCCGAGTCGCGGTCTTCGCGACGACGCGCGCGCGCGCACCGGGCGAGGCGTGGTCGGGCGCTCGGGCGCTTGGGCTGCTGGCCGCGATGTCTTCGCTGGTGAGCCGGGCGCCACTCACGATGGATGGGGTCGCTGGTGCGATCTGGCTGGCCGCTCAACCGGGCTACTTTTACTGGGTTGCTTGGCTGGTCGAACGACGCTCGAGGACTCTCGGGAAGAAGAACACGGCAATGGAGCTTGAGGAAGAGGGTTGGGCGCCAAGGCTTATTTGGAGAAGAAGCTCAAAAGACTTAATTTCCTTTCATTTAATCAAATGCACCCAAAACCCGAAGGACTCAAGGCTAACCAAGATATGTCATGAGAGAGTAACAAAAACACCAGTGGCTCAACTGGCCACACCACCCACTGACTTCCTAGCTTCCTGTGTTCGAATCCCAGCTGCAACACAAATTCCTCTATTTTTACTTTTGCATCTAACCATGCTCAAACCCATCCACAAAGCCTCAAAAACCTACATAAACCCATCCAATAATTTTAGCAACTGGAAAAAGACATAAACGGCCCTGACGGCCAGACCAAATTACCAAAATACCCCTAGGGCATACCTAGAAGACCGGAATGAAAAACTGGGCCGTTACATTGATTTAGCTCTGGTCGGGAGTAAAGTGTGCGTAGCATAACGTATATTGCTTCCCCCCCGACCGCCGATGTGGATTTAGCTACCCACATCGGCATAAGCCTAGTTTGTAGCCTGCTAGAGCGGAACCCCCGCCAGCGGTGTAAGCCTACCTTGGCCTGGTTCTTAGCTTCAGAGTTGGTGGTTCAGATGCATGATGAGCGCCGAGGGCCTCGCGCCATCGTGATCGATGACACCGCTCCGAGTCTTAGGCATGCATACCTGGCCCGCGTAGTTTGTCCTTAGGCCCCCACATTTATGCCGGTTGCAGCAGCATGCGGTGTGCGCGCACACGCGTTAGTTGCCGATTCGGAGAGCTCCCCCGGGCTAATGTCGTGAGTACACCATTCCTTCCAGTTTAGAGCCAGACTTCGGGTACTCTCCCGTAAGTCCAGATTATTAGCAAGGGCAAAGAGGCCCTTGAGGACATTCTTGGGATCAGTTTTTGAGCTGATCAATCCCCTGAGTGAAAGAGACCTCGGTGATGTCCCGGGATTGGTTACGAGAACCAATCATTAGGCCGGAAGTAGGAGACTTCCGATGACTCCAGATCTTGCATTGTGAGCTCGTTGAGCTATGATCTGTGTTGATAGCTGTTTGCTTGCATGCTGAGGTGCTAGATGACTGATGTATCGTATTGTACCCCGGTTGGGGATTCTTACTGAGTATGTTTATACTCACCCTTATTTATCTTTCAGGTAACTTGGAACAACACCAGGAGGGCTAGCGGAGGAGTGATTGATCATGGGAGCTTAGGCACTCTGTCATTTATTATTGCATTGTTTATTCAAAGATGTAGATGGACAGAGAGTCCTAGGGAACATTGTTTAAAAGTTGTTTAAATTGTATTGTATGCTTTTATAAACACTGGCCAGACTTGTTTTATTTCGTTGGTTTGTTTAAATGAAAATTGTTGGTTATGTTTTAAGGATTCCCCCTTCTCATATGTTTTGAAGAGTTTTTAAATATGAGCACTAAACCGCTTGTTATCATATTTAACTTGCATGCTGAGTGAGAACCCAGGTTTAGGACCATGTTTTGGGTCGGGTTCTTACATTTCCGCAACCAGCAAGCTTGCAAACACTTCATTGCCGAGAGGGGTTTCCTTGTCACCAACACACAAGCCCAAGCTTTGAGGCCGAGGAGTGCACTTGCCGAGTCGAACCTTGTTGCTGCCGAGCTTGGAGGTTCTTGGATTGGGTAAACCCTAACTCCAGGGAGAGTTGTTTTGGTTGCTTACTCTTAGGTGTTGTGATTAAATTGGTTGTTGTTGTTTGATTGGTTTGCTTGTGTGATTCTGCAGCTCGAGGATCATTTTCCTATTGTTGTGTATCTCTACTTTTCAGATAAGGGTTTCTTGCCGGGGTTGTGTGGACCCTGCGCTTGGCTTTGATGTCTCTTGGTTGTCTGTTATATATATACTGTTAGTGGATAAGATTGTGCAAGTTGTCTGTTATATATACTTTTAGTGGATAGGATTGCAAAGTTGTGCGTTATATATCTTTGTTAGTGAAATAGGCTTGTGCAAAGTTGTTTGTTATATATCTTTGTAAGTGGATAGGTTTGTGTAGGTTATCTGGATGCTACTTTGCTAATGCTTATGTCCTAATCATGTATGCTTATTTGACCTGTTCTTGTATGATGTATGCCCTGAATTCATATGTTGTGATTAAGCATGTTTGTGGATAGGGTTTGTCTGAACTGACTGTAATGGCTTAGCATGTAGAATGGTGTATCCTTATTTTCTGTGGTTTTTCAACCAGGTAACTTGGGACAGCACCGGAACGGCTAGCGAAGGAGCTGATTGATCATAGGAGCTGTCGACGTCACTCTGTCTATGTTTTATGTCTTTATTTGATTCAACATGTAGTTGGGCACGGAGTCCATAGGAGGATTTGCATTATGTTTTTTAAACTATTTTTGGATGATTAAAAGAAATTACTGGCCAGGACCTTTGTTTACTATTTTCACAGGTTTATGTTTGGAGGATTTTAATTTAAAGGTATTTTCATTTACAGAGATGTCTCATTTGTTTTAAATGCTTTTACATTCATGCATGCTCAGTAAGAACAAGGTTTAGGACTATTTTTAGAGTCGGGTTCTTACAATTCTTTTCTCTCTTTTTTTTCTCTTTTTCTTTTTTTATTTTTTTTTCGAGAATTATACTAATAGTCTTACAAGTATTTATCATGAATTTAATCTTAATCGTTTCAATACATCTTCTAAGTTTTAATTATTTGTTACTTTAGATAAAAGCCAAAAACCAATTGAACTTATTTCTTATATGTACTCACTCTTAAGATAACACTTGTTAATTATCAATTCCCTATGGAGAACGATAAAATAATAGTTACCACTTGCTGCAATTTTGACTGTGTATACTTGTGTAAATGCGATTCTAGAGCGTAGGATATTAGTAGTATCTTACTCTTATGAATTTATCTTCATTATATTGCACTAAAATATCTCATCATTAATTAAAGCAACCACCGTAAGTATTAACACATCTTCCTTTTTCATAAATTGCAGTTAACTATTTATTCAAGCTTTAACCTTTGCTTATCATGCATCTTGATTAAGAAGTAAATATGCATGAGAATGTGAAAAGGAAGAAAATATGTAAAAACAAACATCTGTATTAAAAAATCCACATGTTTGTGTTACAACCTAATTCTAAGAGTTTCAATGAAGCACGAGGATCTATGAAGGCAATAGAGAAAAGCGATGAAAAACCAATAGACAAAGAAGATAAAATGGGTTCTTTGAAGAACCGATTTTGTCGTCACTTGCGATCTCCGGACTTTGACACACCTTTGTGCTAGTACGAGTTGATCATCGATTCTTGACGTATGTATAAGTGTTTTTCTTCCTTGTAGCCCAAGCATGATCATTCGAAGATTCATGAGCTTGTTATTATCTTTTACGGCAAGATAAAAGCTTTTCCTATATTTCAGCAATTCTACCAAAATAAGATATTCCTAATCTGCATCCTCCGATGCGTTGGTCGCATTGTAGTATCCTATTTGACGCGAAGTGATCAAAATCCTATGAATGAGAAATTATATCACCGAGACATGGGTTCTTGGCATGTTGTTTCTCAAAATGTCGGACTTTCTTAATTTCTATACAATAAGTTATCAATTTATCCTAGTTTTATTGTTAAAATTCTTTATACTCTTCATACATAACTTATACAATTATCTTTTATCTAATAACATTTTAACTCTAGATGCGAGCTTGTGAGCAATTAAAGCTCGGGAGACGAAGGCTAGAAGCACTTCAAGTAAAAAAGGAAGGAATTGTCTGACAGCGTAAAGTTGACTAACTAGACAAATTATGAGACGGATTGCTGAAATCGCAGGATTCCTACCTTAGACAAATTAAAACACATTTTACAAGAAAAAAAAGGAGAAAATATTGCAATGATTGATTCGTGCCATTCTGGAAGATTCAGAAATTTAACGACCAGTCATATAAATAGATTATTTGTGTAATAGAGAGGAGGTTTGGTCTTTTCTATGTTCTTTCTTTCCAGTGGAGTTCAGAGACTAGACCGAGATAATGACAAGTTTTTTATTTGTTTTTTCTTTTATTTCAGTGTTAGACTCATTTTACTCCAGTAATACAATTATAATATGTTTTCCATATATTGTTTTGTGTTATGTGTCTATATCATGAACTACCTTCATTAGGGAAAAACAAGGAGAAAGTGAATCTTAGTAGCATGTCGTAGGAAGAAACTGGAAGGGTTCATCTAGAGCATTTAACTTAGGTGCATCACTATAATAGTGAGTGTCGATCGACTTTCCACACAAACTAATAGGTTGCCAATTGGAAGAGGAAATAACCTAAGTCAATTTCGCATGTTTAATAGGTAGTGTTACATCGGTAATGCTTTGAATCGAAGTTTAGGAATCTCTTTTGAAATTTGGTCATTATTTTAGAATCACTTATTTATTCATGATGTGCACTTATTATAAGTCCATATATCAAGTGAGCACTTCTTGTTAAAACCTACACAACTCTATGTGCATCTAATCAAAATGAGCAATTCTCAATTTGAAATACTGCAACTTCAAGTGCATTCAATCAGCAATTATTAACATCATGCACTTAAACATTGTTGATGTAGAAACTCTTTGTACCTTTTAGTATTGTGTTTATAATGCATGTTATTGATAGATATACATAAACATGCTCTCTATATATAAAATGAAAATTTTATCAAATAACTATCATGATCGTTAAATATGAGAGTTTGGAAATGATGAGATAGATGGTTTTGCTAACCATTTTTACATTTTGAATATCAGTTATTTGGTGCAAGAGCTATTTAATTCTACATTTATGCTAGTTTAAAGTGATTGAAAGAGTAATGCTATGATTTAACTAAGTAAAATATATCACTAAAGACTATCACAAACTCATACGGTAGACTTGTGCATAATGTTGGAGACAAGAAAAACATGTTCATAAAAAATTCTTCCAAGAATGAAATTATTATGAGTAAATTTGTCCCAAGCTACAAATGTGAGACTTATTTTAAGATGTAAGTCTTTATCCTTCAGTGTTACACTTTAAAGTATTGTAGAAAACCAAAGGATTAAAGTAGCAACGAGAGAAATTCAGTATTTATTTAAAAGTTATTATATATTAGCTAAACTTTTAAGGATGGAAATTCTTTTAAGGTTGGTATATTGTAACAAGTCAAGTTTATTTTAGTTAATGATATGTAATTATTTTTTTTATTGTGGTAATATTTGTGGCAAAAATTTATATTTAGTTTTTTTTGTAATTTTTTTTACAAAGTTTGGTTATTACTTATTTTTGTTTTTTTTTAGCTTTGTAAATATTTTATCAATTTTATCTTCATATATATGAAAGTTCTTATTTCTTTTCCTATTTTTCGTTAAAATAGAGTAATAATTAAAGGTAAAAAATTTAAATTCATGACTTCTTTGTCTGGACGCACACTTAGATTGATTGAGTGATTCCTCTAGTTGGTTGAGTATTACACACAATCGACTTTAAAATGATTCCATGAATATAATTATTGTTATCGATTAAACTTGCAAATTAGCTATATATGATTCTTTTAATTTTTTGAAAAAATATATTCTATGTAAACCTAATAGGATATAGATATGATGTCTTAACAAATTTGTCTATACTCTTTAGAAACAATAATCATAAATAATTGATACATTCATTAAGAATATTAATTAAAGTGAGGTGTTCTTTGGTTGATATACACATACACATATATACACATTAATTATATATATATACACACACATTAATTTTATACATGTTGGATAACTTCTTAATAATTTTGTCCTAAAAGTCATGGGCGCTTGATTGTAGACAAAACTTGTTTAGCTCGTGACATTAAGACATTATGATCTATAGTTTTTAAAACATTTTAATTTAGTCATTTACCTCTTTGATGTTTAATGTACACTTTCTTTTTTAGAAAATGGTAAATTGATTAATAATAAAGGAACATAGACTAACAATGAATGAATTATTAAAACATTCAAAATTAATTGGTTAAACTAAATGAGAAAATTTATAATAAAATAACAAACTCTCAAACATTTCTTATGTAGTATATAAGGAAATTAAAACAACAATATAGTTTTATTTTAAAAAAAATGTTATAAAGCAAAGAAAACAATGAATAAACGGTATATTTTTTTAATGACTTCATTTTTATGATCAATGGTGAGGAGCATGACTTGGAGACGACATTCTTACAATCCTTCACTTTCTCAAACAACTACGATCAACGAAAAGAAAATGTCACATTCAATTATAAAATGGAGACATATCAATAGAATTTAATTAGAGATCTATATTACTTTGAATGATAACTTTTTTATATATTTATTTTTTCAAGTAAAATTCTCAGGGAAACAAATAATAGAGATAAGCCTTTTTTTTTTAATATTATTAATATCTAAAAATTTAAATTTAGATAAACTCAAAATAAATTAAAAGCTTCGACGTAATAAATTTTCAAATTCAAACTTTTTGTCCAATAAAATTTATGAACTTTTTAAAAGTGTCATTTAAATATGTTGAAGTCCTGCAAATTTGTAAACATTTAGTCTTATTTTAAACCACATACAATATTAATCGAAATATAAATTTAATCTTAGTATTTTAGAATTTATCTATTATGGCCAATAAAATTTTAAACATTTAATTTTGGTTCTTATAAATTATGTTAAATTTAATTTTTTGTGTTAGATTTATTTACAAAATAATTACTCTACTCATTTATCCTCCATAAACTTAAAACATAAATTCATATTTTTTTCATTTTACATATAAAAATAATGAATATTATTAAAGCAATTTCTTTAAATAAACTTCAAACTTATCCTTTAAGTACAATAAAAAAATATTAAAAAATAATTACATGGATTAAAATTATTTTTACTAAACCTTGTGTCCTTACCAAAATTTATGACTTATTTAACAAGAAAATGGTTGAAGGATTAATGTTTAGAAATAACATGCAAAAACCTAAATAAAATTTGAAGAATTCAATTTATTCATAAAGAAACAATCTCTATTATATTTTTTCTCTAAATGTTAGAAATATATTAAAATTATGATAATCAACAAACAATATAGATTAATTTTAACTTTAAACTAAGTCTTTAAGTGTAACAAAAGAGTAAAGGAATGAAAACAATATTAACTTAAAAAGTTTGGAACCTGAATTTTCTGTATTGTTGACATTGATACAGAGTGCATACGCGCCTATAATCTCGCATCCCATTTTACTATGTTCGTGAGAAGTGAGCTTTGTGTTGGGATCATAAGATAGAATTGCAGGGTTGATGCGATTCACGCATACACTCAAAGTGAATTTAGTTGACTTAGCCATTGCGAAGCGAGCCTAGAACCAGCCACACCATGAATGCCCATTTTGCCGATTGTCTGCAACTCTCCATTATTTTCTATTTTTGTTGTTATATCTTTCTCTTCTTAGATCAAATCCTTTAAATATATATCACTAATTTTCTACTCTCTACCATTCCAATGGCACACCTTATTTTAACAAGGTTTACTTACTTTTTTTAACAATTCTATTTTTAGATCGAGACATAGAAAGAATAAAACTAAATTAAGACCCTTATGATTTGGTCACATAAACCAAATCAAGTAAATAGTTTTGGGTGGTATTCACGAAATATAGTTGAGAAAAACACATTTTGATCCATGTAACTTAATTTGAGATGAAATTTTATCTTATCTCGGAAAGGAAGGTGGAATCTAAAAAGTAATTCTTCATTCTATAAATCTGTATCACGACTAAATTATTTGTGTTAAGATAAAGCATTGGAGTTGTTTTATAAGTACCTCTGCCTCACCTATGCGCATTTCTCAAATTTTCTAAGTTTTCTTGTCTAGATCTAATGTGTTTTTTATTATATAGTGTGGACATGCATCTCAAAGCTAAAATTAAACTACACATTTATTGATGGGCTATTTTGGAAATCTCAAATAGATATGCTCGAGATTTCATATATCTTCTCCAATCCCCTTCCCTTCGGATAATTCATCTTGCTCAAAGCCCTCCCTTCTTCATCTGTTTTGATTTATATACTTCACCTTCTTCGATGTCTCCTTGACCAGCAACGAATTACGTTTTCATCTTCAACTTCTCTTCATTTTCTTATTCTATTTATGTTCAAGCCATAGACTAGCATGGAAGTCGTGTATTGGTGGGGATTGTTTTAAGCTTATGAAAATGAAGGATTGTTCTCAATTTGACAAACAAGAGGAAATTTGTTCGCAAGCTGCACGAAATTTTTGAATACCATCCTCCTTCAGTATTGTTTTCTATTAATCCTTCTTCCTTGCATTGTTCTTTGCTCAATAAGGATTTAAAGTGCATCCGTTTGATTAGATTTAAAGTCTAAGACTTTCAAACTTCAAATCACATCCAATAGGTTAGAAAAGTCTTCATTAACTGTCGACGAGTTTTAACCTTCAAAAAATCAATAGTCAAATAAAAAGAATATTAGCCGACGGTCTACAGAAACCATCGAGTAATCCTAAATATCGGGTATTTCAAAATATAACCGATGGTTTACACAAACCATCAGGTAATCCTAAATATAACCACATATTTTCTCATACATAAGCTAATAAGATATTTTAATTTTTTTTAAATTTATTAATTGATGGTTTTGTTAATAATCCGTCAATATGAGTTAAAAATAATATAATTTAATGGATATTAATTGATGAATTAAAAAAACATTGGCTTAAATACATTTCAATAACTGTTGGCCAATATATTTTGGTTTTCATATTTTTTCATTTTTGTGACTTAAAGTCTCTTTTAGCTGACGATATGAAAACGTGGGCTAAAATTACAAACCACTACTTCTAATTCTTCCTCCAATTTTCCTCTCATTTAGCGCGATTTCTGTAATTACAAACCATACGCCGTTAGGGCACAACTCCTAACAATCTCCCACTTGCACTAAGTCCTAATAAGCCTAAACATGTTGACCACAATATTTAGCCCGCACTTGCTCTCGACCGTAGGAGACACCTTAGATGACCCTCAAATACTCTAGTAGAGATAAACTTTGTAAAATGATCAACAACATTGTCATTCGTGTCAATCTTGGTGATAACCACTTTGCTTCTTTGCACTATCTATCGAATGAGATGATATTTCCTCTCTATATTCTTCCATCTTTTATGACAGGTTCCTTGGAGTTAGCCATAACCCCGTTGTTGTAACAATAAAAAACCGACTGGCTTATCCATACGCGAAACCACATCCAAATCTTTAAGGAAGTTTCAGCCGTATAACCTCTTTTGCTGCTCAACAAGCAGCCACATACTTAGCTTCCAAATTCGTGTCTACAATGTATCCTTGTTTGATGCTTCTCCAAACTATTGTTGTTCCGTGAAGGGTGAACACTAGTCCTAATGTTGATCTCCTATACTCCTCATGAGTCTAAAAATTAGAGTTTGTGTACCTATTAAGGATCACATTCTTACGACCATACACAAGTATGTAAACTCTTGTTCTCCATAGATACTTCAGAATATTCTTAACTCTTGTTTAGTGATCCAATATTGGCATAACTTATATCTATTGACAATGCCTACCGAGTTGAATATGTACGGCCTTGTACACAATATAGTGTACATAGTCTTCCCACTATCCAAGCATAGGGAGTCTGTCTCATCTCCTCAATCTCTTGAGGCGTCTTACTTCATAGATCCTTAGACAATGTGATCTCATGCCTAAAAGGTAACTGACCCTTTTCAGAATTCTGCATCGCATATCTGACAAGAATCCTTCATCATTCTCAATGAGTAGGATAGCAACAACATAAAATATCATAATGCTACTTTTTTGTGACAATCTTATTGTGTAAACAAGGTTTTTCGACATTCTTCTGGAAACCATAAATTTAAACGTATTGTGAAATCTATCTGTAAGGGACCGACCCGAATGGGGCACTAAATGGGCCCTTACCCCAATGCATGCATTCAAAGTAAAGGACATTAAACAGACATGATTTCGGATTCCAATTAAAACAAAACATTCAAAATAACCCCTTTAAAAACTAGACAATTTCCTGGAACTCGTCCTGTTTCCAAGCACCTGTTCCAAGATAAATACATTTCCAAAGTTTACTCTGATCAGAGATTTACTAAGAACCATTCAAAACCTGTTCGGATACAAAATGCTGGAATCCACAAAACATTTACAAAATATCCTAGGGCTCCGTGCCCGGCTACATGCATTCAGGGGAAAACAAAACATAAAGAGTCATAATACAAAAATCAGAGTTGGAAGACTGGGCCCCATGATCACAGCTCCTCCTTCAGCCATCCTGTCTCGCAACTTGGTTACCTGTGGAAAAACCACAATAATAAGGGTGAGTAACGAATTACTCAGTAAGAATCCCCAACCGGGGTACAATACGATATACATGGTCATCCCGATGAGCGTATGCAAGCTATGAATATAAACACAGAATAGAGCACATAGCTTAGCCCACACTTGGGTCTCGGATGCCAACTCAGGGTCTTAGTCCGGAATAATATCACCACACAGTCCAATACATAAGTCGCCCTATACGAGAAACAAGTCCCGGCCTCAGCCTGTCTACTGTCGACGAAAGGTACACTGGCTCAAGATCCCGATGAGCTCTCCGGTCGGCGCTGTAATGAGCGTAAGCATGTACCGCGTGCTACTGCAGACTATGGGGGGTGCCGGGTCTAGAGGCAAGCTGCCCATGTCCAGTCACCACGCCTAACTAAATCTTTGGATCGGTGTCACTAACATAGGGGTGTGAGACCTGGACACGTAAACTATGTCAGCCTGAACCACCGCACCTGGGGCCAAGGAACGGTCGTGGTAGGCTTACACCAGGAAGTCGTCCTTGCCTTAACAGGTGGCAATCAGGGGCTACTGCCAAACATGTTGAGGACATGCCGGCTGCCGGGGACGAGGCAATGCCAAGTCATCATCCCGACCGTTGGGGCATTTAACAGTCTGCCACCCTCACCCAAGATTGCAGGGCCTACCGGTAGGGTTAGCTAATCCCTCACGGGGTCCAGGGACGGAATGACTGGCTCGACGTCCCTGCCATGGATGCAAGGTACTTTATGCATCAGGCCCGGATGATGCTATCTACCTGCAACTCTAACCTGCCCTAGCAATCAGCAAACAATTCCATAAAATCCAATACGTGCTCAATAAGAATACAACGAGCCTAGCATGATACTACGAAGCAAAGAACAGATACGAGCATGCTAGAAAGGAACAACCTAGCATGGATTAACATGAGAATTAATCAGGAAAAACATGCTAATCGGGAATTCAGAATTGAGTACCTAGCTATACATGTCAATAAGCACAAACAAGCAATCAATCAGCAATCACATATAATATCGCAGGGTCCACACAACTCCGGTAAGAAAACCTTACCTTGGTCGGGGACGATTTGACACGAAAACCTAAATGGCGAGCGAACCCGAACTAGCTATCGAGAACCTATCAATCACAACAAAAATCACACAATAGGCCTAAATATAATAAAATAAACGAGGCTCAGCTCGGGAGCAACTCACGAGGCGCGATTTAACGCATTTAACGAGCAGTCGATTACGAACGGGCGCAAAGAATCTGGCCTGGGCGCGCGGACGAACAGGGCGTTGGGCGCGGATGCGGGCGCGGGCGCGAGAGCGATGCAGAGCGGCACAGCTGGGACGGTGCGCGGCGTGACACGGAGCTGGGCGAGGCGCGCGCGCGGCGTGGCTCGGCGGACTGCGCAGTGACAGAGCACGAAAACAGGGGCGATGAAGAGGAAACGAATTCGAGCGATCCGAGAGGATTCGACGAGCGATTCTTTGATGGCGAACTCCCCTACACTAGCTGCACAAAACCCATACCTCAAATCACCTCGACTCGGCCGGAAAACGAAGCCCAGAAGCAGGGGAGCGACGATCTCGGCGAGATGGCGCGATTCCGGCGACGATGGAGCTTCTACACGGACGAATCCATCTCGGCTAGCTGCACAGAACATCGCACACACACAAATTACTTCGACTCGGCCAGAACACTCGAAATTGGAACAGGGGTGACGGAATTGGGGGAGAAAAAGAAGAAGAAGAAGAAGAAGAAAAGGAAAGCTTATCGGAGGAACGAACGGCGAGAGAGCTCCGGCGAATTGGAGTCGGCGAGGGAGCAAAACGCGAAGACGCCCTGGTCGGTCGAAGGGAAGGATCGCGAAGACGAAGGAGAAGAGAAGAAATGAAGAAGGAAGCTCGGGCGGAATTTTTCCTTTTAAACCAAAACTCAGCCGAACAAGCTTATATAGATGCTGGCGCATTTAGAAGCACAAAAGCGCTTAGTGGCTCGATTGGCAGCGCCCCTTGCCTAGCCTGCAGCGCGTCCTTGGCTTGAATCTCACTCGACGCGCTATTTAATTCCCTATTTATTTTTACCTTTTTCCATGCCCAAATGTCTTCACCAAAATTCCCTATCCTATTCAAATCGACTCATAATTTTTCCGGCAATTAACAATTTCATAACCGGCCCTGTTGGCCCGACCCAAAATTACCAAAATTCCCCTGGGCCTCCCGGGAAGACCGGGATGAAATTTCCGGGCCGTTACACTATCATTCTAAGATCCTAGATGCTCATTTAAATTCATAGATTATTTAACTAGCTTGATAACCTTTTGCACATAACCATTGGATTTGACTTGTTGATTCATGTAGATTATCTCGTCAAGATTGTCATTCAAGAATGCAATCTTTATACCCATTTTTCATATCTCATAGTCTTTAAATACTTGTAGATTTTAACATGGAAACAAGGGAGAAGGTCTCTAATGTAATTTTTTATATGCACGACTTAAATTATTATTTCTACTTAATGTCGCGAGCATTTACCAAGCTTAAAGCATTCAAAAGCAACAATACTCAAGTGTATGCAGTCAAAAGCAGTCAAGTGATAAGTATATTTATATAATTATCCCTAAGGATTGAGTGATTAAAAAATATCAATATTAACTCAAGAGTCGAACATGTAATAAAAGGAAATTGTTCACTTTTTGTCCCATGTCTAAGTGCATTAATGGAATATAATAAAATGTGATGCAATAAATATACATCAACGAACTAAAAGGAGTTGGATTAGTAAATCTAATGTAAATTAAAAAAAATGTTTAAAAAAATATTTATATGGAAATAAGGCTTCGGTTAAGGTTTTAGGATGCAACTTACATTTCTTAGGGATAACTAGTTGGTAAGGCGGAAGTTTCACACTGTTAGCTAATGTTTGCCCTCCCATTCATTCACATTGACTCAAATTCTCCTTCAAAGCCAACTACATTCAAATGGTGCATTGTGCGCAGTAGCTGGATGATTATCTCTAAAATTTCCCTTAACATGCAAGAGCACTCACATGAACTAATGAACATGACTAGAATACCTTTCAGTGTTCCTTATTGTAACGTCCCCCGAGTTTTCGTTTTTGGTTCTCTAGGTACTTTTGGTTGATTATTCGGTAGTCTGGTTGGGCCGTTAGGGCAGTTTGAGCCTTCAGGGGCATTTTGATCATTTGGCCATCACGGGGTAGTTTTGGTATTTGTCCAGGGTTTCTGTAAGGACACCCGACACTGGATGGTCCTAAATGTCCCTTACTTAATGATGCAATAATTAAAATACGAGAATTAAAACTGAACTTAAATCATTACTTTATACACTTGAACAATTCCAAGGCATCAAAAATTTACCATCCAAATCATTTAGCCTCTGGCGAGAGAAATTTAAAAAAAAATTACAACTTCCAACAAAACTGTTTAAACAAAAGTAACATGATAAGACAAGGAGATGCAGGGGCCTTTCCCATGATCATCCAGCTCCTCTTCTAGCCACCTCGATCTTATGCCAAGTTAACTGGTGGAAAAACCACAAAAAGGGTGAGTACAATTGCACTCAGTAAGGATCCCCCAACCGGGGTACAATATGCACAACAAATCCTCTAGCATCCTAGCATATAAGCATCAAACAATAGCATGGCAGTCTCAACAAATACGAACAGTAGGATGATCAACATCATGGGTCTATGCTCAAAGCTAGACAGGGTTAGCACACAATGGGCTAACAAACAGGCAAAACAGTTAAATAATCTCATAAGCTATATCCGTACAGCAAACAAGGTTAGCACACACTGGGCTAACTAAGGACAGCAACCCACTGGGCTAGTCCTAGGCAAACCGAGCCAGCACGCAACTCAACTGTCACTCGGGCAAGTCCTGGTCGTACTTGTCAGCACACACTGGGCCAACAAGGGACAGCACACACTAGGCTAGTCCGGCTCATACCTGTCAGTAGCACACTGGGCTTGTCCGGAGACAGCAACACACTGGGCTAGTACTGAGCAAAACTGAGCCAGCACGCAACTCGACTATCACTTGGGACACCGTAATAAACTCTAATACTCTGGGTAGCCTTGAGCTATCAGGGTCCAACATACAACTAGCTTATAATCAATAGAGTATTTGTAGACATACGATACATTTAATAAACAGGAGAGTGCAACAACACGGTACAATAAACTAAATGTCGAGCCCTAGCAAACAACACGAGCATAAACACAATATTTAGGGAACAGGGCATACAACATATAAGACCAGATCCATAGACAAACTTGAATTAAACATAACTATAAACAGAGTAGCATCCAGGAAACCTGCAAGAACCTATCCACTAGCAATGTAATCCAGACAACCTACAGAAACCTATCCACTAACAGTACAACATATAAACAAACAACCAAGAGTTATCATTGCAATGCGCAGGTCTACACAACCCCAAAGAAGGAACTTACACCATCAAACAAGCAGAACCTAACAATATAGAGTGCTCCTTGAGCTGTAGATCACGGCACAAGCTAACCTAACAATAAGCCAACAATAGTTAATATCGAATGTCGAACAAACTAAACAACCAAACCAGAACAGGAGCTAGGGCTTCACCAAAACCCGAACAATCACCAACTCCCCAAGGGTGGTGGGACCAAGGCAAGCTAGTCCTTACAACAAGCAACTTCAAAGCTCACTCTTACCAATCTCGGCTAGGGCATCACCAACAATAGAAACCACAAGTTAGTCTCAGTTAAACCTCAAACACACAACCAATAACTTCCATGTAGCTCTCGGCCACCATGGGGATCTTGGTAGCATAATTCAACCAACAACAACTCAACTCACCTTGATGTCTCGGCAATGGAGGAAGCACAATGATGGTCTCGGCTAGCCCTTCCAACAAAAAACTAAAGATCTCGGCTAGGCTAAGTTTGTACAACAAGAGAATAAGCTTTGGTTAGAACACAACCCAACTGACCAAGTTGGTTCTCAGCTAGATCTACAAATCCACACAACAAACACTTACCTTGAAGCTCTCGGAAATGATGGCTAGAGACGGGAGCTCTCGGATTTCCACCAACAAGCAAAGGAGTTCAAGAAGATGAGCTTGGCAAGGAGATCTTGTATTCAAGCAACAAGAAGAGGATTTTCAAATACAAGTTTGCTAGGAGATCTCGGATCTAGGCTTGATGATGGTGAATGGCTAGATCTAGTGTGGCGCAACAACAAGGAGAAGAAGAGCTCCTCGGATCTATGCTTGCAAGAGGAGAAGAAGCTTGGAGGAGGATGGAGCTTGGGAGCTTGGAGATTCAGCCAAGGGAGAATGAGGAAGAAGAAGAAGAGGAATGGGGGTGGAGTGGTCGGCTAGGGCAAAAGGGAAGGGAAGAAATGAGTTTTCTTTTTCTTTTTCTCAATGAAAATACAATTTAATCCTCCTTTTGGCCAAGTTTCAAATGAGGTTCCCCCTTCGAGTCCCAACTTTAACACCTTTGTAAAACTATTTTCTGTTTAATCCCGGACGACCTCAAACCTCTCCAAACAACTCCAGTAATCGGGAACCTAAAGCGGAACACAAATAGCGACTCAACACAAGCCCGGAAAAGAATCGAAACCCTAGGCAATTACAAAAATACCCTTGAAGGCCAAATGACCAAAATGCCACTAGAAGCTCAAACAACCCTAACAACCAATCTGAACGTACTTGGAGAACGGAATGAAAACACAGGTGTTACGGTTTTGATTTGTTTCGACTCTTGGTGAGTTGGTTTTTGTTTTGATTTTGAGTTCTCGATTTGTGATTGCTTTTCGAGTGGTTTGGTGGTCGATCGGTTAAAAGAGTAAAAATAGGAAATTAAAGTGTTGTTGGTGGGACTTGAAGGGAGGATTGACAAGTGATTTGAAGCTTTGCTTTTAAAGAAGAAAATAGGATTAAATTGTGTGGTTTCTAGGATTCAAACTAGTGATGGACAAGGCATTTGGAGGCTTGTCTTAACAGGAAGAAATAAAATGAAAAAGGTGTTGTCGCCAGCACTCGAACCCTGTTGGTTTTGCATTTGAGTGGCTTGGAGGTATTTTGTGCAAAATAGAAGAAAAAGGCACCTTCGCTGGGACTCGAAGGTAGGTGGCAAGGAGTTTCAATCGACAAATGAATTTGTCGATTCCTTCTCGAGACCTAGCCGCACGAGACACTTCATCTTCTTCCTCTTGCGATTTCTCTTCTCCCTTCTCTCCATTTTTGTCGAATCCTTGTTCGTCTTTCCCTTCTCCATTGTCGAAACTTCAAGCTTCATCTCCAAGCTCCGTCCCCAAGCACTCTAGCTGCCGTGAGCTCCTCAAGCCTTGGCCGAGAACTCCATTGTCGAAGCCATCTCCCTCTCCATCTTGTTCTCTCTGCTCTTAATCCTTGTTGCGGCAACAACGATAACCGAGGAGACTACCTTCCCTATTGCTTCTTGTTGTCACCACACCTAGCCGAGAGCCCCATCCCTATTTGATCTTGTTATCGCAACCAGCAAGCTTGCAAGCACTTCATTGTCGAGAGGGTTTTCCTTGTCACCTATGCATAAGCCCAAGCTTTGAGGCATAGGAGTGCACCTGCTGAACCGAACCTTGTTGCTTCCGAGCTTGGAGGTTCTCGGATTGGGTAAACCCTAACTCCCGGGAGAGTTGTTTTGGTTGCTTAATCTTAGGTGTTGTGATTAAATTGGTTGTCGTTGTTTGATAGGGTTGCTTGTGTGATTCTGCAGCTTGAGGAGCATTTTCCTATTGTTGTGCATCTCTACTTTTCATGTAAGGGTTCCTTGCCGGGGTTGTGTGGACCTTGCGCTTGGCTTTAATGGCACCTGGTTGTCTGTTATATATACTGTTAGTGGATAGGATTGTGCAGGTTGTCTGTTATATATACTTTTAATGGCTCCTGAAATTTCAAGCCTCTACTTTCTAAACTCTACCTATTTTAATTTTGACCAAAATTTCAAATAAATCAACTTTTAATCTATTTAATTTTGGGAAAAATATTGACTTGTAATTTTCCCAAAATATAATTGAATTTCTCCATTAATTTTTAGGATAATGACGTGGATGGTTTGATTTGTTAAAATTTCTATTGCAACAAATGCTCTCTTTTCGAGATTTTTGCACGTATAGACGTGGATGAATCTCTTCACCACTCAAATATTTAGGGGCTACTCCTAATTCATGTTCTCCACTAAATGCTTTCTTTTGACTTCGATAGGGGTTTCCGAAAGGTAGATGTCTTCGATGTCGAGATACACAGACTTTTTACCTGTATGTAAATAAATAGATGATGTTTTCTCTCCACATATCAAACATGTTTTATACCATTTTATAGTACACACAGCATGAGTTACTATATGCTAAAAATCCTTGATGGTCCACAATAAAATAGCTTACAGTGTGAAATGCTGATGTCGATGTGCTTCAAAGTATTTCACTTTGATAAAAGCAGAAAACTAGGATGCTTCGTGTGCTTTTAGTTTACACTCGCACAAGTATATGTGGTATGCAACAAGTAATAAGTAAATTATCGATTCTCAGGCAAGGATTGTAAATTATCAAGGGTGATGTTTAGAAACTAGAACAAAAGGTAACAAATGGGTTTAGTTGAAATTGGTTTGCTTGCATAAAGTAAGAAATAAATGTAATGTAAATGTCTATTTGAGAAACAAGGCATGACTAGGGTACTTGTGCAGTTCCAACAATACGATCGAATTCTACTTAAGATAAGCTATAGAAATTATTCAACTAAATCTGTAAAAGTTCTTGAGCAAATATGTGCAAGGGTACACAGTCAGTGTTGTCGTAAGTTTTACTGTTTTAAAGGTCATCTCCTAAGGCATTTGTTGTTAATCTTCAGTCTCTTCTCAGCATAAGAATATATGGAGGCATGATTGTATTGCAAATTTATTAAATAATGCAATGCTAAAGCAACCAATGAATTTCTTGTTAGATTTTTGGCCCTAACTTAAATTAATTAATTTTAAATAACTAATTAATTAATGTTTTGATGATAACAAACTTGAACTCTCTTTAATGATATTTTTGGAGATTTTTAAGTATTTATTATGTAGAACTTGTAGAGACGATTCCAATGCATTGTGAATCTTGAAAATTGGAATTAAAATAAAGAAGATATGGACAAATGAAGATTTGAAGAAAAATCGCCTATAAAAACAATGGGATTTTCTTTTTCAAATTGTTTCTTTTTTAACCAAAAATCTTCCCATCTTATCTTCATTCCATCCCAGCCATATAATACATTTTTCCTAAATCCAATGGCCACCATTTCATCATATCTTTATCAAATCTCGATCTTCGATCATTTTGCCCTAAATCCAACTGACACCTTTCATCTTCTCTCCATTAAATACATTGCTTCAAGAACTAAAGTGAGACAACAATGTTATTATTCCCAAAGCTTCAAATAGTGTCATTTGCTTCACACATTCTTGAATCAACAAATTGCAAATTTTGTGAAGAAGTTATTAACGCCAAGCTTGTGAATCTTGCCTGGGAGAGGTACTTTGTGAGAGTTATTTTTATTTTGTATTTAGGATTTGTATTAAGGTGTTGGAACACCTTGTTTTGTGAAAGAACGTAATTGGTTTTATCTCAACCAAGAAACGGATTTGAGTTTCTCTTTAACCTTAAAAAAGAGGGTAGTAGTGGTTTAAATCTGAACTGTGAAAAGGATTTAGGTTTCTCTTTAGCCTAGGAAAAAGAGGGCCATGTTGGTTGGTTCTCACCTGCAAGAGAATCTTCTTTTAAAATACCCAAGGATAAGCCTTGGGGAGTGAAGTAGGATTTCCGAACCAATATAAACTTTTGTGTCTTTCTCCCTTCTCTTAACTATAACTTTTTTGTGATTTCAATTCTTAAATATTATAATTGCTTGTTGGGTTATTTTAGATTAACAAAGTTTTGATCTTAAAATTATGTTTCAAACAACTAAAAAGTTGGCGAACTTTATTGTTACGACCCGGTTTTCAGAGTTCAGTTTCAGGAATTATTCCGGTTAGTTTATGAAGGTTGAGAGTTTGCTTTGTAAATAAAAATAAAGAGAAATTTATTCAGGCCTTGGTGGGTTTCGAACCTAAGATCTCGTACGTGGAGGTGGCGTAGCTTAAAAGAAATTAAAATGAATTAAAGTGCTTCCATTGGGATTTGAACCCTTGACCTAAAGGGGTTTGGAGGCTTAGATTAAATGAGTTTAATAAGGAGAAAAAGGTTGTTCCCGCTAGGACTCGAAGGGGGAAAGCCCAGGGAATGGAATCGCCTAACCTATTCAGGAAAAGGAAAAGAAATCGTTTCTTTTTTTTCTTCAAGAACTCCTCTACTCTGTGTCGTTTCTCCAAGAACTTAGTTCAAGAACCGAGAGGTAAGGGCTTCTCTTTTCTTCTTCTTCTTCCTTAGTCGATCATCACCCCTTGTCGCTTGGCCAAGCCCTAACCGAAGGTTGTGTGTGTGCCTAGGACAAGTCGAAGACAGCCATTCTGTCGGGGTGAGTGTGTATGTGTGTTTGCTGCCCAGCCAAGACCAGCCTTGCCTCATCCGCACTCTGCCGCCAACCCCAGCGCTACACACTGTCGCCAGCCCGTTGACAGAGCCTTGCAGCGTCGCACCAGCGAAGCCGCACCAGCGATCCGCACCATAGCCCATTCGCTCGCCCGCTCTCTCACCCATGAACGTCGGAGCACAGCCACCTTCGCTCCCGGTCACCCGAGCGACGCCTCGCCATAGTGCCCCTCACCTTGCCTTCATGCCCGCGCTCCCGTTTTTAGCCGCAGCGCAACAGCAGCTCTTCAAGCCTAGTCGCCCATGCTCGCGCGCGCAAGACAAAAACTCTCGTGCCTCCATCGCTGCGCTCGCGCGCCGCTTGCCGCTTGCGCTGCGCACGCCGTGTCGAGCCAGCCTAGTGCCTTCTTGGGTGGTTGTTCGGGTTGACTTTGCAGCTCGAGGGTCATTTGTTTGTTTGTGGTGATTGTTTACCCGCATATTCCAGGTAAGGATTTCTTACCGGGGTTCTGTGAACCCTGCGATTACTTTAATGGCACGTTGATATCTTGTAATTGTATATGAGCATTCCAGTGGAAAGGATTCTTGTTTCTGACTTGCTGGCATGTTTGTTGTCTTGTTCATGTTGGCTTTATGCTAGGGATTTTCTTACTCTGGCATATCCGTGTTTCCTGTTCATATTTTGTAGAGCCATGCTAGGATTGTGTTGCTGTTGAATATTGTCTGGTCAATCTGTTAGCTTGTGATCCTAAACTTAGGGCACTGTCAGGAGTCACTAGTTTAGGTCTCGCAAGGGTAAGACCCCGATGGGCACCAATGCGGTGCTAGTGTATGTAAGTCCCCGACGGGCATCACATTGTTGGCAATATGTGTAAGACCTCGATGGGCATCTTCGTGTTCCTAGCAAGAGTAAGACCCTGTAAAGGCCCAGGTTTTCATCCCGGTCTTCTAGGTTTGTCCCAAGGGTATTTTTGTATTTTGGCCAAGCCGTCAGGGTCGTTTCTGTTTCTCAGCTGTTGTTTAGTCTTGGAGGTTTGTTTTAAGATTGTGGTTGCATTTTGGTTGAGTTTAGGTGTTGGGAGTTGCAAAAATAAAATTAGAGTTGAGTTTGGATTAAGAGTTCAGCAAGGGTAGCCTTGTGTGCTAGAGGAGAGCCATGCCAAGTGAGCCACTTGGTGTTTTTGTGCCTCACCTTACAAGCTTTCGTGTTACCTTAAAATCCATGGCCTGGGAGAGTTGGTTCAAAATCGGTCTTCCATCCCATCTTCCCAAAAACCTAACTCCTTCTTCTTCTTCTCTTTTCTCTCTTCCTTCACCACACCCCCACGCCAGCCGACTCACCTCCATCCCTAGCCGTCCAGCAGCGCCATCGTAGCCCTTGACCCAGCCCATGCCGCGTCGCCAACAGCTGCATCGCACCAGCAGCGCCGTCGCAGCCCAGCCAAATCGCGTCGCAGCCATCCCAGTGCAAGCGCGCCTCGCGTCGCTCCGCCCATCCGCGCCGGCCTCGCTCGCCCAGTCCTAGCGTGAGCACGCCCGCGTCGTCTAGCTCCATCGCTAGCCAGTCCGAGCGCGCAGCCTCAGCGCCCGTCCACGCGCAGCCCAGCGCCCAGCCGTCGTGTCTACACGCCCGCGCCAATGCCGCCGTCCGCGCATAGCCCAGCCCCATAGCGCCCGTGCCATCGTCTGTCTTCGCGCGCAGCCCTGCCTCACCAGCACGCCCAGCAACGCCTCTAGCGTCGTGCGGTGCCCATCCATCCGCGCAGCGCACTGCGCGCCAAAGACGCCCAAAGCCGCCAGTGCAATGCCATCGTCTGTCCGCGCGTCAGCCGTGCCGTGTGAGTTGCTCCCGAGCTGAGCCCTGTTTGTTTTATTTTTTTAGACCTATAGGTTGTGATAATTGTTGTTGCTTGTTAGGTTTCCATTAGATAGCTCAGGGTCGATCGCAGCATAGGATCTTTGTGTGTTGTTGCCTTCCGCCAAGGTAAGGATTTCTTACCGGAGTTGTTTGGGCCCTGCGATATATTCTGTGATTGTTGTTTGTGTGCTTGTTTATGTTTATCAGCATGTTAGTGGATAGGTGCTCTGTTCTGAATTCTGACTGGCATGATTCTCGTATTGTTTCTCATGTTAGTTCCATGCTAGGTTGTTCTATTATGGCATGCTCGTTATCTGTTCTTGCTTCGTAGTATTATGCTAGGTTCATTGTTTCTGTTGAGCACGTATTGGAATGTTTACTGTTATCTCGTTATAGCTTAGAGTTTCGATCGATAGCATCATCGGCGAGGATGCATAACATAACTTGCATCCGTGGGTGGCGAGGCGTGCAGGCAAGATTCTCGATCCCTCGATCCGTCGTTAGGGGTTAGCTAACCCTAACGGCAGCCCAGTGCAATCTTGGGTGAAGGTGGCAGATTGTTAAATGCCCCAACGGTCAAGGGAATGACGAGGCATTTCCTTGTCCCCGACAGTCGACGCGTCCTCAGCGTGTGTCGGCAGAGCCCTGATTGCCACCGTCACGGCAAGGACGGATTTCACGGTGTAAGCCTACCACGACCGGTTTCTTAGCCTCAGGTGCGGTGGTACATGCTGACATAGTTTTCGTGTCCTGGTGTCACACCACTATGTTCAGTGACACCGATCCAGAGATTTGTTAGGCATGAGTACTGGACCAGGCGGCTTGCCTAGACCCAAAGACTGGTTTGCGGAAGCATGCGCGGCGCGCGACACACTCATTACACACCGATCAAGAGCTCCTCGGAATCTTGAGTTCAGTTCACCTTTCGTATCGACAGTAGGAAGGTTGAGGCCGGGACTAGTTTCTCGTATAGTATCGTATCGCGTTGTAGTTTTCCGGAGTAAGACCGTATGATGGCATCTGAGGTTTATGTGTGGATTGAAGTATGTGCTCTCTTACGTGTTTATATTCATGGCTTGCATACATTACGCTAGATGACCGCTTTTTATCGTATTGTACCCGGTTGGGGATTCTTACTGAGTAATTCGTTACTCACCCTTATTATGTGGTTTTCCACAGGTAACCATGGCGCGAGACAGGATGGTGAAGGAGAAGTCTGCGATCATGGAAACCGGTGATTAAACTCGAGTCTTATGTTTATGTTTTATGTTTAATGTCCTCTCGAATGCATGTAGTTGGGCACGGAGCCTCTAGGTTGTTTTATGGATTTTGACACTGATGTAAACTGTTTTGGATTTCGAACGTTTGAATTAAATCTGTGATCAGAGTACGTTTTAAATTGTATTTAGCTTGGAACAGGTACTTGGAAAAAGGGACAGGTTCCAGGACATTTTGTGTTGTTTTGAATGGATGTTTACCATTTTAGTTTTATTCAGAATCTGGCATACAACCTTGCATATTATTTTCTAAGTTTTAAAAGCATGCATTGAGGTAAAGGCCTAGTTTAGGACCCCATTCGGGTCGGGTATTTACAGACCCCGATGGGCATCCTTGTGTTTAAGTCGGTATAAGACCCCGATGGGAATCCTTGAGTGCTGGTTGAGTAAGACCCTGATGGGCATCATTGTGTCTGGTTGAGCAAGACCTCGATGGGCATCATTGTGTCTAGTATGTGTAAGACCCGATGGGCATCATCGTGTCCTAGATTGTGTAAGACACCGATGAGCATCACGGTGTAAAATCGAATGTAGGTTGTTGTTGTAAGTCCCGATGGGCAGCTCGGTAAGTCCTTGAATAGGTAAGTTCTAGGAGTGACGGTTAGCCTAAGCCAAGTTGATTTCTCCGTGTTAGTGTTTGGTTGCATGTGTATGTGTGTGCTAGATGATTTGTTTTAGTATTTTACCCGGTTGGGGATTCTTAAATAGCAAAGTCAACCCGAACAACCACCAGAGAAAGCACTAGGCTGGCTGCTTTGCTGGCGGCGGCAGCAAGCGACAAGCGAGGCGCGCAAGCGCGGAAGCACGGGGCTATGGCGGCGACTGAGCGCCGGCGCGGCACGGCGGCCCGGGCTCGAAGAGCTGCTACTGCGCTGCGGCTAGGCACAGGCGCGGGGGCACGAAGGCGAGGCGAGGGGCTGATGTGCAGGTCGTTGTGGCAAGGCATCGCTTGGGCGACCAGGAGTGAAGGCGGCTGTGCTGCGGTGGTCACAGGCGAGCGAGCGAGCGAGCGAACGGGCTATGGTGCGGATCGTTGGTGCGGCTTCGCTGGTGGGATGCGACAAGGCTCTGTGCGATAGCCTGCGGCGCTAGGGCTTGCGGCAGCATGCGGGCGAGGCGAGGTTGGTCTTGGCTGGGCGGCAAACACTCACACACACTCACGCCGGCAAAAGGGTTGTCCTCGGCTGGTCTTAGGCACACACAAAACCTTCGGTTAGGGCTTGGCCAAGCGACAAAGGGTGATGATAGGCTGAGGAAGAAGAAGAAGAAAATAGAAGCCCTTACCTCTCGGTTCTTGAACTCGGTTCTTGGGGAAACGGCAAAGAGGAGAGGAGTCCTTGAAGGAAAAAAAGAAACGATTTCTTTTCCTTTTCCTAAATAGGTTAGGCGATTCCCTTCCCTAGGCTTTCCTCGAGTCCTAACGAGAACAACCTTTTTCTCCTTTCTAAACTCATTTAATCCAAGCCTTCAAACCTCTTTAGGCCAAGGGTTCAATGGAAGCACTTTAATTTCTTTTAATTTCTTTTAAGCTATGCCACCTCCACGTACGAGATCTTGTGTTCGAAACCCTCCAAGGCCTAAATAAATTTCTCTTTATTTTTATTTACAAAGCAAACTCCCAACCCTCATAAACTAACCGGAACAATTCCTGAAACTGAACTCTGAAAATCGGGTCGTTACATTTATTCATCGCCCTCTAGTGTTTCCTTTCGATCCTACAATTGATATTAAAGTGGGTTGCTCTTATTTGTAATCAAAATTTTTCTTCCAAAAAGTGTTTCTTTGGTATCCATTTTTTTTAGTTTCACTTATTCAATTGGTGTTTGTATTTTTGAAAAATATTTTTTTGAAAAGTTTAATTGCTAGAGTTATGACAACTTTAGAATTTTTTTTATGATCATTGCATTGATAAGCCGCCTTTCTTTGATGGTGGAAATTATAAGATTTGGAGAATTAAAATGAAAAGTTTATGCTTGCTTTAAATTTCAATATTTTATAAGTTTGTGAGCATGATTTATCTAAATTGCAATTGAACAATGAATTACTAACTTTTAATGCCAAAGCCATAAAAATTATATGTTGTGCTTTAGATAGAAATATATGTGATAGAATTTTACCTTTTGATTATGCATATAATATTTGGAATTTTCTTCATATTGTGTATAATGTTGAAAAATCTTCTTTTACTACTAATGGTTTATTTGATGTGAAGGAGAATTACAGATCTAAGAATCAAGAAAATTTTCAGGAAGTGATAATGGAAAAGTTCGATAAATCCTCTTTATGCTTGATGGCTAATTCAAGTAACGATTACGATAATGAAAGCGATGGAGATTAGGTAACTCGAGAACCTTTTTCTTATGATGAATTATTTGATGCATTTGAAAGTGTACATCATGATTTTAAAATTTTGTCTTGAAGTATGCTAAACTCTCAAAGAAGCATAACATGTTATTGAATGAAAATAAATCTTTGATAGATGAAAATGCATGTTTGAAAAATGGATCTAATAATATATTCTTGCATAATGAGATTGATGCTTGTAGTGATGAGAAAAATGCATTATATGATAGGATTGAATTTCTTGAAAACGAGAATAAAGATCTCAATTTTTATCTTGTGAATTGAAAAGGAAATTGAATGATTTGAAAAATAAAAATGAGGAAATTGATTTTTGTTCATTGAAATTAAAAGAAGAAATTGCTAGTTTAAATGATAAAATTATTAACTTGGAAACTCGCAATAAATTTTTAGAAAATGATAAATGTTCATTGATTGACAAAAATGCATTTCTTGAAAGTGATAGTCATGAGAAAAATGATCGTTTTCATATGCTTAAAGAAAAGGAAATTATGGCTAATAAAGAACTTGAAATTGCAAAAGAGTCCATTAAGAATTTGACTATTAATGATCAAAGATTAAATAAAAGTATTGGCATGGATAAACCTTTAAATGAGAAAAATAGTTTAGGCTATGTGGATGAAAATCCTTCGTCTAGCTCTAAAACTATATTTGTTAAGGCTATCCCTTGTATGTCCAAAATTATTTTACCAAATGTGTCAAACTTGGTTAGTTCTAATTTTTTGTCAGAGCATGAGAAAGTTAAAAAAATTCATGAGAATTCAATTTTTGTGCCTAAACAATTTCGTAGATCAAAATGTGCTCATAATAAACAATGTTATCATAACCATGTAAAAGATAGAGATTTACATGAAAAATTAAATTTTGTGACGAATCTTGAAAATTCTAGAAATGTGCATATGAAGTCAAGATTTGTACCCATATGTTATTATTGTGGAGTTACAGGTCATATTAGACCAAATTACTTTAAATTAAAAAATGATCATAAAAAGAATTTATTTAAGAAAAATATTGTGCCAAATCATTTTGTGAAAATAAATTCTTACCAAAGGTTGTTTGTTATTCTTGTGGTAATATTAGTTATAATTATTATAGTTGTTATTTTCTTAAGTTGAATATTAGAAATATTAGTTCCAATTTGAAATGGGTTCCAAAATCCATCATAGCTAACAATGAAGAACCCAAGAAATGGATACCAAAATCCTTGTTTAAACTTTCCTTGTAGGTGTTATTTCAAAAGTCAAATAGGTTGCTTGAAATTCAAATTTGAAATTACTTCAATTAAAGCAACTATGACTTTCTTGAACCCAACAAAGGAAAATTGGGAAGTTTGGTGTAACGGCCCAGAAATCTATTCGATTTCTCGATTATTATTCGGTTTCAGTTCCAGAACAAGAGTGGCTTTTGAGAAGTTTGGAGGCTTTCGGTTAAAAGAAAGAAAAAATAAGAATAATTGTGTTGGAGCTAGGATTCGAACAATGGTGGTTTGGAAGGTGGATTTGAGCCAAATGAAGGAAAAATTAAAGGGATTTTAAAAGTGCTCAAGCTTAGGATTTGAAGGTGGGATTTTTGGATTTTATCATTTTTAAAATAAGAAAAAGAAAAGAAGGGTTTCATCTAATTCTTTCTCCTTCCCCTCTTGGCCGACCCTCACTCCCCATTTCTCTTCTTCTTGGCAATTCTTCAAGCTCCATTGCTCATTGTTCCTTGCTCCTTGCTTCTTGCTTCAAGCTTTTGGGATTTTCTCCAAGGTTAGTCTTTGCAAACTCTTTTCCTTCTTCTCCTAGTCATGGCCAAAACCAAGATCTAACCAAGAGAAGTTCTTCTTCTCTTCTCCATTGTAGATTCGAGAGCTATTGTGCATTTGGGTTCAAGATCTCTTCTAGTTGCTTGGTAGCCGAAATCACTTGCCCTTTCCCTAGTTGGTTTGGATCCGAAATCACACTCCTCTTCCAACCTCCATTGTCGAGAGCTCCAAGGTAAGCTTGATGGTGTTTTTTATTTGACTAGTGTCATGGTTGTGTAGATCTAACAAAGCTCTTCTTCCTTGTGCAAATCTAGCCCTAGTCGAATCCTCCTAGCTTATGCATCCACCTTGGCCGAGACCTCCTTGCATCCTTGGAGACTTTGCCGAATTTATCTAGGTAAGCTTGTGTACTTGTTGTGTTGGTTTGGCCGAGAGCTACAAGTAGCTTGGAAGGTGTTGCCTCCCTTTAGACTAAGTACTAACTTGTGTTTTGTTTGTGTGACCCTGCCGAGACCCATCATGCAAGTAGTGGCCGAGAGCTCCTTTAGCTTCTTTAGTGCTTGGCCGAGAGCACTAGGTGCAAGTAGGGGTAGTCTCTTGAATCCTTTGCTTCTAGTTTATAGTTCATAGTTAAGTGTTTAGCTAGCTATGTTTAATTGTATGTTGTATGCTTTATTAGGTTGTGAGACACTGCAGCTCAAGGAGCACTTTTATGTTGTTTATCTGCTTTCTTTTCAGGTAAGGATCTCTTACCAGGGTTGTGTGGGTCCTGCGATATGTCTTGGTTGCATTCTTTGTTTGTATATGTTAATTGTTATGAGCATGTTACTGGATAGGGTTGCCTTGTTGTTCATCTCTGCTAGCATGTTTACTTTGTTTCCACATGTTAGTGCCATGCTAGGTTTGTTCTTCCAGCATGTTCTGTAATTCCTGCTTTAAGTTCGTGGTATCATGCTAGGTTACTTTCTTGTAGATCAGTGACACCGCTTCCGTTCTTGTTTACAGCCTAACTTCGGGTACTCTCCCATTGTCTTAGGAACATCTTGGCCGAGGGTAAGATGTAAAGACCCGACCCAAATGGGGTTCTAAAATAGGCCTTTACCTCAATGCATGCAATCAAAACTAAAATCAATATGCAGGAATGGTTTTCGGATTCTAAGTGAAAACAAAAACATACAAACAACCATTTGAAAAGTCAACATAAAATTCCAAAAACCTGTCCCTGTTTCCAAGCACCTGTTCCAAGACAAATACATTTCCAAAACTCACTCTAATCAGAGATTTATTTAAAACATTCAAAACTTTCCAATAGTTACAACAGTGCTAGAATCCGGAAAAACAGTCATGAAACAACCTAGGGCTCCGTGCCCAACTACATGCATTCAGAGGAAAATAAAACACAAAGAATCATAGACATAAAGTGAGAGTTCGAACAATGGGTTTCCATGATCATAGCTCCTCCTCCAGCCATCCTGTCTCGCACCATGGTTACCTGTGGGAAACCACAAAATAAGGGTGAGTAACGAATTACTCAGTAAGAATCCCCAACCGGGGTACAATACGATATACATGGTCATCTAGCAGAAAGGTATGCAAGCTATGAATATAAACACAGAGAGAGCACATAGCTTAAATCCTAACAAAAACTTCGGAGCCAATCATTAGGCCGTGGGGGGTGCCGGGTCTAGTGGCAAGCTGCCCAGGTCCACTCACCATGCCTAACTAAATCTCTGGATCGGTGTCACTGACATAGGGGTGTGAGACCTGGACACGTGAACTATGTCAGCCTGAACCACCGCACCTGAGGCTAAGGAACCGGTCGTGGTAGGCTTACACCAGGAAAGGGTCCTTGCCCTAACAGGTGGCAATCAAAGGTTATTGCCAAACACACTAAGGACGTGCCTACTGTCGGGGACAAGGCAATGCCATGTCATCATCTCGACCGTTGGGGCATTTAACAGTCTACCACCCTCACCCAAGATTGCAGGGCCTATCGTTAGGGTTAGCTAAACCCTAACGGGGGATCAGGGACGGAGTACTGCCTCGTATGTCCGTGCCGTGGATGCAACGTACTTTATGCATCCTGGCCCGGATGATGCTAATTATCTGAACTCTAAACTATAACATCAACAGCAAACAATTCAATACGTGCTCAATAGATACAACGAACCTAGCATGATACTACGAAGCAAAAACAGATAACGAGCATGCCAGATCGGAACAACCTAGCATGGACTAACATGAGAAACAACATAAGAAATCATGCCAGTCGGGAATTGAGCAGAGCACCTATCACTAAACATCTTTGATAAACACAAACAAGCATACAAAGCAAGAATCACATATAATATCGCAGGCCCACACAACTCCAAAGAAGAAATCCTTACCTGGTCGGAAGGCAACTACACACAAGAATCCTAAGCTGCGATCGATCCCGAGCTAGCTAATGAGAACCTAACAAGCACAATAATTATCACAATCCATATACCTAAATATAATAAAATAAACAGGGCTAAGCTCGAGAGCAACTCACACGGCACGGCTAACGCGCGGACGGACAGCCGCATGGTGGTCGTAGGCTCATTTGTTTTGGCGCCGATGGTCGTGAGAGGGCTGCGCGCTGCTGTGGACGGCTGGCTGGGCGCAGACAAGCAGACGCGAGCGTGCGGGACATGGACGTGCGGGTGCTGGCTGCGCCTGGACGGGAGGAGCGATGCGAAACGGGCTGTCGCGCTAGCTTCTGACGGAAGCGCGACGGCGCTGGGCTGGGCGCTGGCTGGGCGTTGGTGGGCCGACGCTCGCTCGAGGGCGAGGGACGGCTGCAACGCGACCGCTGCGGGCTGGCGCGCCTAGGCGATTGGCGTCTGGGCTGCTCGGTTTGGCGACAGGGCTGATGGCTAGGGCTGCTGGCGCGATGGCAGGGGTGGTGCGGCACAGGAGCTGCTGTTGGGCGACCTCTTTGCTGGTGCTGCCGCCTGCTGCTCGGGCGGGACGACGCTCGATGGAGTTTGGGAAGAAGATCACGGCAAGGGGGCTTGGGAGAGAAGCTTGGGCGGCTAGGGTGTTTTGGAGAAGAAGACACTCAAACCTAATTTCCTTTCTTTTAATCAAATGCACCAAAACCCCAAGAACGCAAGGCTAACCAAGACATGCCGCGGAAAGAGCAACAAGAACCTCTTGTGGCTCAACTGGCCACTCCACCCACCTGACTTCCTAGCATCCCGGGTTCGAATCCCAACAAACACACTTTTATTCCTCAATTTTTCTTTTGCATCTCACCATACCCAAACACATCCATCAAGCATCAAAATCCTACTTAAGTCCATCCAATAATTTTAACAACTGAAAAAGACATAAACGGCCCTGAAGGCCAGACCAAATTACCAAAATACCCCTAGAGCATACCTGGAAGACCAGGATGAAAACCTGGGCCGTTACAATATTCCCTCCTTTTTATGACTTTCGTCCTCGAAAGTCCTTAGACTGAAACACCTCAGGATACTGCAATCTCATCTCGTCCTCCCCGCTCACGAGCGACTTTCTCTGAACTCTGACTCCTCCACTGAAATTTTACCAAACGGATCTCACGATTACGCAACGACGTCGTCTCAAAGACCAGAACACTCACAGGCTTCCTCTCGAAGCTCAAATCCTCATTCAGCTGCAAAGGCTCAAAGTCCACAATGAGCGATGGGTCCGGCACATACTGCCTCAACATCGATACAAAAAAACACTGTACAGCTGACAATGACGGGAAAGAACTAACCGATATGCAACTCTGCCAATCCTCTCGAGAATCTCAAATGGTCCAACAAAACGGGGACTCCACTTCCCTCGCTTACCAAACCTCAACACACCTCACATCGGTGCAACCTTAAAAACACGTACTGTCCAACCTCAAACTCTAAATCTCGACGCCGTACATCGGCGTAACACTTCTGCCTGCTCTGGGCTACCAACAAACGAGCTCTAAACTTTTGCTTTGCTGATCTCTTTGGTCATTTGCGACAACTCGAGCCCCAAAAGAACTGCGACGGCCACCAATCTTTTCCCAGAACACTAGAAACCTGCAACATCTACTATACAACGCCTCAACGGAACCACAAGAACTGACCGCTGAGAACTACAACCCAAGGCAACCTCATAAAACCAACACTGGTCTCCCGCTGCCTAACCACGGAAACACCAACTCTAAACAAGCTCTGAAGGATCTGGCTCACCCCTCCCAAAAGACCATCGGTCCGAGGGTGAAAACACTATTGGAACTGCACTCGGCTCATAAGCCTATTAACAGCGCTCTCCAGAACCACAGTCCTTCCATGCACTGCTCAGAATAACCTTTGTTGCCACACCCTGGTGCCAACAACTCTAGCCTGAAACTGGCATGCCACTACTCCACAGTAATGACATCTCCACCGGAACGAGGTGCGAGCTCTAGCCACTGAACTAATCTGCCAAAAATCCGAACTCGCACAACAACCTCAACTAACTGATAGCTCCCACACGGAAACCTACAAACCAACAAGTTGAGTGCTACTAACTCGGTAGCCTAACCAACCGCACATTGCATAACCACGCCATTCCACTCAACTCTAGCTCGACCTAGAGCACTGACTAAATAAGTCAACCTGCTATCAACCGGGCCCCAGAGGGCTCCCTCCACCAACCTACCTCCATGCAAGCAACAGAACAAAGCTTGCCTCAAATATGAAACACATCTCACAAGTCCAAATGATAACACATACATGCTTAACCCTCTAGCTTAGGCTTATTGCACCTTTCCACCGAAACTTCACAAACAGGACGCCGTTACCCGGTTAACACCAACTACCAAGAACAAGAATACCAACAATGGCTGACGGAGCACAAGCTACACTAACTAGCAAGGATCCCTCAAAGGTCAAGACCCTAATCCAGCCACAATGGTGCAACCTCATACCACAACTGATACAAAGGGGTTCCTCAACTACAAAGGTGCAACAGCTCCCAGGCCAAACACACAAAGTACCTTAGCTGACAAGGCCCAACACTCACAAGAGGCAGAACAACCCTACTGCAACTTCCTGAACACCACTCAAAAGTTTGCTTAACTGGACAAACAACTGCTTCCAAGCAGCCAACAAACTTTTCCCTCTTGCTAGCACCACCACCATCAACTCCAAGACCAAGAGAGTAACCTCACAACTCCTATGAGGAAACGGTTCTTACAAGCGGACAACCGAAGGACAGAGAGCTCCACACACGCTCGCTGTCTTGCTCCGCTAAAGCAACAACATCTAATTCTCCCGGGGAAACAATGGGGGTTCCACGATTGCATTGAATCGCCAACCACAAGCTAGCCAAAACTCACCTCCGAAAACCAAAGGAGGGCAACTCTCAACATCCTGGAAACAGGAAAAACAACCGACAAGGCACGAACCACTCGCCCCACGAGCAAAACTAACTTCTAGCACTCCAATCCACACCTTGGTCAACACCAAGCACCAATCGCCAAAGACACCGGAACCAATCCGAACTCTACTTCAAACAAGCTCTAGCTTTGTAACGCCCGCTTTTCTATTTCGGTTTCCAGTGTTTTCGGGACATTATGCGGATGTTCGGATGGGCCGTTAGAGCTATTTTAACCCTTAGGGGTATTTTGGTCTTTTGCCCCTGGTCGTGGTTTTGTGGATTTTCGAGATTCCGTGGTCACTCCCGCCCTTGTCGAGGCTTGATTGTTGTTGGTTGCAGGACCCAAGAAGTTCGGGCTAGTTGGTTGGAAGTTTGGAGGTGATTTGGTAATTAACAAAATTATTGTTAATTTAAGTGCTTCCATTGGGATTTGAACCCTTGCCCTTGATGGTGATTTGGGAGCTTGGTTTAAATGAGTTTTAATAAGGAGAAAAGGTTGCTTCAGCCGGGACTCGAAGGAGGAAGCCCGGGGAAGAGATTTAGGTCACCAAGACCTATTTAAATTAGGAAAAGGAAAGAAAATCAAGAAAATCTCATTCCCTTGTTTTACCTCTCTCTCTCTCTCTCTCTCTCTCTCTCTCTCTCTTGCCGACCTCACCAAGAAACCCAACCGAGCCGCACCGAGCCGCCCGAGCCACTCACCCCTGAGCGGCCCGCCGCCATCGCCCTGGCCGCCCGACCATCAGCCCGATCGCCCGATCGAGCGGCCGAGCGCTGTCGCACTGGCGCCCGTCGCCAGAACTCAGACGCGCCAGAAGCCGCGTCGACACGGCCGTTACCAGCGCCCAGCGCGCCGCGTCGGGCGTCTCCGTCTGCTAAGCACGCTTAGCGGGCTCTGCGCCCCAAGCCGCTCGCGCTGACGATCAGATGTCGCCGGCGCCGCCCGCCAGCGCTGTCCCTGCCGCGCTTAGCGTGCCAAAGCAGCCGCGCCGCCAGCGCCGATCTGCTTGCCCAGTACCGCACGTCCCGCCGCCCACTTGCCGCCGAGAGCCTGTTTTGCCAAAATTGTTGGGGCGAGACCTTGTACCTTCTCGGTTGGTAATTCCCGAGCCTCCACTCTTTTGGACCCTAAGTTGATTGTCTGTTGTTATTTAATTAGGATATTTTTATTAAATGCTTAGGTTGCTCGGGTTCACTTAAAAGCTCGGGAGTCGCTTGGTTGGCTTATGGTAGTTATTTTCTCGCTTGTTTTCGGTAAGGATTTCTTACCGTGGTTGTGTGGACCTCGCGATGCTTTCTTGATTGTGCCTTATATGCATGTTTACTTCTATGAACATGATTAGTGGATAGGATGACTTGTGATTGCATTCTTGCTATCATGTTTGCCTGTTTGTACATGTTAGTGCCATGCTAGGATTGTTCTTCCAAAGATGCTTGAGATTCCCGCTTTAAGTTCGTAGTATCATGCTAGGTTATGTGTGATTGATGTTGATATGTATGTCTAGCCAGAATCGCTTATTTTGTACTCTTAGCTAGTATAGTGGAGTTTGTCATCATCTAGAGGCCGAGAGCGGACATAACGCACTTTGTCCCCACGGTCGGGAGTAGAGCGAAGCATAACGTACATTGCTTCCCCGGCGGCCGATGTGGATTTAGCTACCACATCGGCATAAGCCTAGTTTGTAGCTGCTAGAGCGGAACCCCGCCAAAGGTGCAAGCTGCCTTGCCGGTTCTTAGCTTCAGTCAGTCGGTGGTGCTGAGTTGCCTGAGATGAGTGTCGAGGGCCTCACACTCTCGTGTTCGGTGACACCGTTTCCGATCTTTAGGCATGCGTGACGTGGCGCGCGTAGTTTGTACTTAGGCCCCCACATTTACGCCGGTTGCGGAAGCATGCGGTGTGCTTGCGCAAGACACGCGTTAGTCGCCGGTTCGGAGAGCTCCCCGGGCTAATGTTCGTGAGTACACCGGTTCCTTCGATTTAGAGAGCGGACTTGGGTACTCTCCGATAGTCCGCATTTGTTAGCGAGGGTAAGAGGCCCTTGAGGACACCCATTGGGATTGGCTTTTGAGTCGATCATATGGTCGAGGGAGAAAGACCCTCGAGGGTGTCGGACATCTTTGGGATCGGTTTTTGAACTCGATCAATTGGCCAAGGGAGAAAGACCTCGGAGATGTCCCGGATTGGTTATGAGAGCCAATCATTAGGCCGGAAGTAGGAGACTTACGAGGATTCCAGATTCTCGCCTTGTAAGCTCGTTGAGCTATGATCTGTGTTGGTAATCGTTTGCATGTATACTAGGGTGCGGATGATTGATGTATCGTATTGTACCCGGTTGGAGATTCTTCTTTGAGTATGTTTATACTCACCCTTATTTCTGTGGTTTTCCACGGTGTAACTTGGGACAAAGACAAGGGACGGCTAAGCGGAGGAGCCGATTGATCATGGGAGCCGCCGACACTCTGTCTTTTATTGTTTGCATAATTTGTTCGGCATGTAGACGGACGGGAGTCCTAGGGGACGTTTTTAAATGTTGTTTAAATTGTATTGTATGATTTTATAAACACTGCCGGAGCTTGTTTTACTTTTTGGCTTTGCTTAAATGAAGGTTGTTGTTTATGTTTTAAGTGTCCCCGCTTTTAAATGTTTTGAAAGGTTTTAAATATGAGCACTAAACCGCTTGATGAAGTATTTAACTTGCATGCTGAGTGAGAACCTAGGTTTAGGACCGTGTTTTGGGTCGGGTTCTTACAAGCTTGCTATCCTATCACAACTGCCAGCAACTCATCCGAGGCTACAACCTACACGTCTCCGGCTTGCCAACTGAAACTCACTACCTGGGTCTGACTGAGCTCTGGTGAGGCTTTCCACAACTAGGGTTCTTCGGCAACCCTCGACACACACTGTCGTCAAACGGTCTAACAGCCAACTGCCTGAACAAACAACTCCTTTTTCCATCATCACAACCATGTTGGCTCGCTCGAACCTCGAAACCAAAAAGACCAGAAACGCCAGAATGTGTCATCCTCCTACTCAAAGCATCAGCCACATCGTAGCTTCCACCCAGGGTAAGGATTCCGAGCAACACTCTTAGCAACTACGGTCAGGAACTACGTGGCTTCGCTACAACCACCATTTGCTCAGTACCATCTGAACTCCAACCAAGCTTAGGTCCAACCCAACAAAACTTGCCTAAGCAACAACCCGACTACGAGCACGGTATCCTTACAATCTCAACTAAAGCCTTACAACATCCACCTGGAGTCCAACTTCTCTAAGAACTGAGCACCAGTTCTCCAATGCAAACCCTACATGGTTCGAAACTCGCCACGTAACGAACCACACAAAACACACTTGTGTGCACAACTCTCAACCTTCCTTCAGAGATCCAAGACTAACAGGTGCTTTTCCAAAAGGCAACCCTAACTTCTGGCAGAGATACAATCAACCAAAGGAACACCAAAAGTTCCATCCCCACACGATACTCGAAGCTGTGGCAACCTTGCTCTACTAAAGCATAACAATGCCAAACCGAACTTACCTTATACCAAGTCTCTACCAAGTGTGCTTTACAGATAAGATCTCCAACTCATCTCATGAGGCATCTAACTCATCTCATAAGGCGTCCAAGTTATCTCATCGGCATCCCACTAATTTCACAAGCATTCAACTCACCTCATAGGCATCCAGCTCATCTCATAGGCATCCAACTCATGGTCCCTCTGCTGGAAAAAGCTCGCATCTACAATGCACAACTCTCCTCAGATTTAGGCACTCGAAGGTAGTTGACCGCACTACCAACCACAAAGATCCCTTGGCCTTAACACTAGCGTGAGACTCACGCGCACTAACAATTAACAACCGTCAACATACTGACGCACTCTTACCCCGGTAACTCTGGCAATAGGCTCCAGCTCCTCTCGAACATCCTTTCGCTTGTAGTCCTACGACTACCACTGAACTAGCCCTCTTGCACGACCTAAACAGGTGCAACTGCCACAAACGGATCCAAAGGCTAAAGGAGTGCTGAACTCCGGACGAGTTATAGAACCATCTGTTCTACTCGTGCCAAACTCAGGCCTGAACCAGACTTAGTGCCAAAGCAGCACACCAACCAATGCACCTCCAGTGCCACTACTACCAAATCCACATCTTACTACAAATGGGGCCAGCAAGGTCACAACCTCAAGTGACAAAAACTCTGGCTAGGCATACAAGGGCTCAAAACTCAAACAACCCTGCCTATGGCATCTCATCTAACTGAAGTCTCACTGCCTACCCTTGCATCTCCACTAGATGCTCAACAAAACTCTGACTGGCTCTCTCAACATGCAGCAGCTAGCTCTACTCTAGGAGCTCACCATAAGAAGAGTGCTCAACTCTACTAGACAACTGAGGAAACCACCAACGGATCAAGTCCGATGGAAACACTGCTCGATGCACCCTTAACCACAGGGTTCCGACTTACTGGCTGCAAAATAACAACAATTTACAAGAGCACAAAGGTGTCTCCACATCCTCCACGAAGGCTACTAACTCTACAGCCACTCTCTGGGAAATCGAACAATCTGCTAAGGTTCAAGATCAATACTTGAACTACCGTGCTAGTCCACCTTTGGAATCTGCTCCACAAGCATCAACATGAGCAAAGCCATAGCTAACTTCTCTCCTGGAGTGGTACTCCAGGGCAAATCACCTTCACCCTCTCTCTAGGGAAAACTAACAACTGGGCCACAAGTGGCCTATGGGAGTCTAATCTCTACCTCCCCCTGGGACAATGTCCCAGCGGTATCTGAATCTATCTGGATACCCTAACTAGCTGCTATCATACTTCTTACACTGCGGGAAATTGGCATGATGGTGCTTTGGACCCAAACCAACAACGAGTCAAGAACTCTGCCGCCTCCGCTCCACAACACTGAACAAGGCATACACTAGATGAAAAGTATTGTAAATTCTTAACCCTTTTCTAAAATTGTAAACTTAGGCGTACCTGATGACTATCGGAGTGCTGATGATCATGGAAAAATGACCTACAAGAAAAGGTCAGTCTACAGAATCTATGACTCTGAGCTCTGATACCAACTGTAAAGACCCGACCCGAATGGGGTTCTAAAATAGGCCTTTACCTCAATGCATGCAATCAAAACTAAAATCAATATGCAGGAATGGTTTTCGGATTCTAAGTGAAAACAAAAACATACAAACAACCATTTGAAAAGTAACCATAAAACTCCTGAAACTTGTCCCTGTTTCCAAGCACCTGTTCCAAGAAAAATGCATTTCCAAAACTCACTCTGATCAGAGATTCATTTAAAACATTCAAAACTTTCCAATAGTTACAACAGTGCTAGAATCCGGAAAAACAGTCAGAAAACAACCTAGGGCTCCCTGCCCATCTACATGCATTCAGAGGAAAATAAAACACAAGGAATCCTAGACATAAACTCAGAGTTCGAACAACGGGTTTCCATGATCACAGCTCCTCCTCCAGCCATCCTGTCTCGCACCATGGTTACCTGTGGGAAACCACAAAATAAGGGTGAGTAACGAATTACTCAAGAAGAATCCCAGCAACCGGTACAATACGATATACATGGTCATCTAGCGAGTAAAGGTATGCAAGCTATGAATATAAACACAGAGAGAGCACATAGCTTAAATCCAAACAAAAACTTTGGATGCCATCTCAGGGTCTTACTCCGGAATAATCCACCTCATGATACGATCCTATACGAGAAACAAGTCTAAGCCTCACCGCTTCATCATCGTCGATACGAAAGATGCAATCGCTCACAATCCCGAGGAGCACTCCAATCGACGCTATAATGAGCGTATGCGCGCACCGCATGCTACTGCAAATTGTAGGGGGTGCCGGGTCTAGTGGCAAGCTACCCAAATCCAGTCACCATGCCTAAATCTCTAGATCGGTGTCGCTGACATAGGGGTGTGAGACACGGACACGTGAACTATGTCGGCTGAACCACCGCTTTTTGAGGATAAGGAACCGGTCGTGGTAGGCTTACACCAGAAGCGGTCCTTGCCCTAACAGTGGCAATCAAAGGCTCTTGCCGAACACGCCGAGGACGTGCCGATCGTCGGGACAAGGCAATGCCATGTCATCATCCCGACCGTTGGGGCATTTAACGATCGCCACCCTCACCCAAGATTGCGGGCCGGTGTTAGGGTTAGCTAAACCCTAACGGGGATCGGGGGCGAATCTCGCCTCGCACGCCCACGGCATGGATGCAAGGTACTTTATGCATCCTAGCCCGGATGATGCTACCTATCTGAACTCTAAACTATAACATCAACAGCAAACAATCCAATACGTGCTCAACAGATACAACAAACCTAGCATGATACTACGAAGCAAGAACAGATAACGAGCATGCCAGAACGGAACAACCTAGCATGGACTAACATAAGAAACAACATAAGAAATCATGCCAGTCGGGAATTCAAAACAGAACACCTATCACTAAACATGCTGATAAACACAAACAAGCATACAAACAGCAATCACATATAATATCGCAGGGCCCACACAACTCCGGTAAGAAATCCTTACCTAGTCAGAAGGCAAGTACACACAAGAATCCTAAGCTGCGATCGATCCCGAGCTCGCTAATGAGAACCAAACAAGCACAATAATTATCACAATCCATACACCTAAATATAATAAAATAAACAGGGCTCAGCTCGGGAGAAACTCACACGGCACGGCTGACGCGCGGACGGACAGACTGCATGGTCGTGGCTGCTGCTGGCAGCTTATGTGTGAGCGGCGATCGCTGGTGACAGACGAGCGAGCGACGCGCGACGGGGTGGGGCTGGGCGCGGTCTGATCTGGTGCGCCACGCGGGAAGGCTGCGACGCGATCTCGCTACTTGGCGTTTGGGAGGTTGGGCGGCAGTGTGTCCGTGTTCTGCTCTTTGGCGGCGATGGGTGATGGTTGAAATTTCGCTTGGCGCGATGGCAGAGCTGGTGCGGCACAGGAGCTACTGCTGGGCGACCTGCTGCTCGGCTGGGTTGCTGCTCGGGCGGGACGACGCTCGATGGAGCTTGGGAAGACGGCAAGGGGGCTTGGGAGAGAAGGTTGGGCGGCTAGGGGGTTTTGGAGAAGAAGACACTCAAACCTAGTTTCCTTTCTTTTAATCAAATGCACCAAAACCCCAAGGACTCAAGGCTAACCAAGACATGCCGCGGAAAGAGCAACAAGAACCTTGTGTGGCTCACTTGGCCACTCCACCCACCTGACTTCCTAGCATCCCGGGTTCGAATCTCAACAAACTTTTCCTCCAACTAGCACCACTACCATCAATTCCAAGACCAAGGAATAACCTGACAACTCCCAGGGAGAAACAGATCCTTACAAGCGGACATCCGAAAGACAGAGAGCTTCACAACCGCTCGCTGTCTTGCTCGGCTAAGCACAACATCCAACTCTCCCAGAGGCAACAACATGGGGTCCACCACAGACTGGACCGCCAACCACGGGCAAGAGAAGACTCACCCTCAAACACCAAATAAGGGCAACTCTCAAACTCTGGAAACAAGAAAGACATCCGCCAGGGCAAAACAACTTGCCCCACGAGCAAAGCTAACTTCTAGTAACTCAAAAACCACACTCTGGTCAACACCAAGCACCAACTTGCCACCACACCGGAACCAATCCGGACTCTACTCCACACAAACTCCAGCTTGCTAGCCTACCAAATCCGCCAGCAACTCACCCGAGGTCTACAACCTACACGACTTCGGCTTGCCAACTGAAACTCACTACTTGGGCCTGACTGAGCTCTGGTGAGACTCTCCACAACTAGGGTTCTTCGGCAACCCTCGACACACACTGTCGTCTAACGGTCCTAATGACCAACCGCTGAACAAACAACTCCTCTTTCCAAAGATCACAACCATTTGGCCTACTCCGAACCTCGAAACCAAAAAGACCTGAAACGCTTCAGAATGTGCCATCCTCCTACTCAAAGCATCAGCCACATCGTAGCTTCCACCCAGGGTAAGGATTCTGAGCAACACCCTTAGCAACTACGGACAGGAACTACGCGGCTTCACTACAACCACCATTTGTTCAGTACCATCTGAACTCCCACCAAGCTTAGGTCCAATCTAACAAAACTTGCCTAAGCAACAAACCGACTATGAGCACGGTATCCTTACAACAACAACTAAAGCCTTACAACTTCCACCTGGAGTCCAACTTCTCCAAGAACTGAGCACCAAGTCTCCAATGCAAACCTTACATGGTTCTGAAACTCAAACAAATGGGACCTGCAAGGTCACAACCTCAAGTGACAAAACTCTGGCTAGGCATACAAGGTCTCAAAACTCAAACAATCCTGCCTAAGGCATCTCATCTAACTGAAGTCTCACGGCCTACTCTTGCATCTCCACATGATGCTCAACAAAACCCCGACCGGCTCTCTCAACATGCAGCAGTTAGCTCTACTCTAGGAGCTCACCATAAGAAGAGTGCTCAACTCTACCAGACAACTGGGGAAACCACCAACGGATCACGTCCGATGGGTACACTGCTCGCTGCACCCTTAACCACAGGGTTCTGACTTTTTGGCTGCAAAACAACAACAAATTACAAGAGCACAAAGATGTCTCAGCAACCTCCTCGAAGGCTACCAACTCTACAGCTACTCACTGGGCAATCAACAATCTGCTAAGGTTCAAGATCCACACCTGAACTACCAAGGCTAGTCCACTCTAGGACCTGCTCCACAAGCGTCAACATTAGCAAAAGCCAAAGCTAACTCCTCTCCTGGAGTGGACTCCAGGGGAAAACACCTCCACCCTCTCTCTAGGGGAAATCAACAGCTGGGCCACACTACAAGGGCCTACGGGAGTCTAATCTCTGCCTCTCTCTGGGACGATGTCCCAGCGGTATCTGAATCTATCTGGATACCCTGACAAGCTGCAAACATACATCTTACACTGCGGGAAGTTGGCATGATGGTGCTCAGGACCCAAACCAACAACGAGTCGAGAACTCGCTCGTCTCCGCTCCACAACACTAAACAAGGCATACACTAGATGAAAGGTATTGTAAATTCTTAACCCTTTTCTAAAAGCAAGAAACTTAGGCGTACTGATGACCGCCAGTCTTTGGTGATCATGAGAAAACTACCTACAACAAAAGGTCAGTCAACACTGATTCCCAAGAATGTCCTCAAGGGCCTCCTTGCCCTTGCACTAATCTGGACTTACGGGAGAGTACCCGAAGTCAGGCTCTAACGGAAGGAATGGTGTACTCACGAGCGAGAGTCTTGGGAGCTCTCCAAACCGGCAACTAACGCGTGTGGGCGCACACCGCATGCTCTTACGCAACCGGCGTAAATGCGGGGCCTAAGGGCAAACACGCGGGCGGTGCACGCATGCCTAAGACTCGGAAGCGGTGTCGCGATCACGATGGCGCAAGGCCCGGCGCAGCATCATCTGCGGCGGCATGGTCCACCGACCTGAAGCTAAGAACCGGCCAGGGCAGGCTTACACCGTTGGGAGGGTTCCGCTCTAGCAGGCTACAAACTAGGCATACGCCAATGAGGTAGCTAAGTCTCATTGGCTGCCGGGAGGGGGGAGAAAAAAGCAAGGTATGTTATGCTTTGCTCAATATCCGACCACTGGGGACAAAGTACGTTATGTCCGCTCTCAACCCCTGAAGCAATGCTTCGCTTTGCTCCCGACCGGTGGGGACAAGATACGTTATGTCCGCTCTCAGCCTCTGGATGATGACAAACCCTACAACTCTATCTAAGAGTACATAGCAAAAAGCAATGATTCCTGGCTAGCAAACAAAGACCGACATCAATCACACTACCTAGCATGATACTACGAGCTTAAGCAGGAATCACAAGCATGCTGGCATAACAAACCTAGCATGGCACTAACATGTAATATCAAGCAAACATGCTAGCAGAAAACAATCAAAGCTGCTCTATTATTATCATGCTCATAACAGTCAGCAATCAAGCAAGGCAAAATCATGACAATATCGCGGGGCCCACACAACTCGGTAAGAAATCCTTACGGTGGAAGGCAACAACACACAATAAAATTAAGCTGCGATCGAACACGAGCAACCTATAACGAGCCAAGCAAACACATCAATAATCATAAAATAGCCCTAAATACTCTTAAATAAACAGGGCTCAGCTCGAGAGCAACTCACGAGGCACGGATGACACTCGAACGGGCATTTTGCGAGCTAAGCGGTGATGAATGATGGCGCAGTAGCAGTATGGGGCGCTGGCTGGCGCGAGCCGCGTGAGGGGTGTTGAAATTTGTCTTGCGCGGACGGCACGCGAGCGACACAGCGCGCGCGGCACGGCGCTAGCTTCAGCATTGGCGACGGCGGCATGGCGCGCTCGCGCAGATAAGACGGCGCAGCGCTTGGCGCGAAAGCGACACGACGCTAGGGCGCGCGCGACTGGCGCTGGGACGCGCGACTTCAGCGCGGACGACACGCGACGGCCGTGGCGACACGGACGGATCGAGGCGAGCAGCGGCGACGCTTGATCTTGCGGGCGAGCTCAGGCGACACGAGCCGGGCGAAGCGGGGACCAGGCTCGGTGGCGATGGCGCTCGCCTTTCGGGCAAGCGACTGGCTGGCGAGGCGGCGGAAGCGCGCGCTGGGTCGGGCTAGCTCGGCGAGAGCAGGGGCTCAGGGCCGCCGATGGTGGCTCGGGCTAGAAATTGAGCGAGCCAAGGGGCTGGGCTAGGTGGGGGGCTCGGGGAGAGAGAGAGAAAAAATTTGATTTTGGGAAAAAAATAAAAGAAAAAAGGGAAATAAAAAGGAAAATGGGAAATAAAAGGGAAAAATGGGATTTTAATTCCATTTTCCATCCTTATCCACTTAAAACCTCAAAATCCCATTTCCCGGCTTCCTCCTCCGAGACTCGATCAAAGAAATCTTTTCCAATCAATCAAACTCACTTAAATCCAACTCCCATTGCAACACTAAAGGCTCGGGCTCGAATCCCAAAAGAATCTCACAACCAACCATCACTTTGCCAAAACCCAAACCACAATCGAGCATCCAACCGACTAGCCCAAACACCACGGGACTCGCAGCCACCAACAAACAAGCCTCGACAAAGCGGGAGCTACCTCAAGCCACGAAGACCACAAATCGCCCGAAGAGCCAAAAGACCAAAATACCCCCAAGGGTCCAAAGCGGCTCTAAAACCCAACCAAACAACCGAATCTTGACCCGAAGGCACCTCGAAAACTGAAATAGGAAACTGGGCTGTTACAAAAGCGGTGTCACTGAACACAGTAGTGCGAGGCCCTCGGCACTCATCTGTGCAGCCTGTACCACTAACCTGAAGCTAAGAACCGGCCAAGGCAGGCTTGCACCATTGGCAGGGTTCCGCTCTTGCAAGCTACAAACTAGGCTTATGTCGATGTGGTAGCTAACCCACATCGGCTACCGGGGGGAAGCAAGGTACGTTATGCTTCACTCTACTCCCGACCGGTGGGGACAAAGTACGTTATGTCCACTCTCAGCCTCTAGATGATGACAAACCCTATAAGTCTATCTACGAGTACAAAATAACTGATTCCTAAATAAACATACATATTGACATCAATCACACTTAACCTAGCAAGATACTACGAACTTGAAGCAGGAATCATAAGCATGCTGGATGAACAAACCTAGCATGGCACTAACATGTACAACAGGCAAACATGCTAGCAGGAAATCAAACACAAGTAGTCCTATCCACTAACATGCTCATAAAAGTAAACAGGCATACAAGTCACAATCACGAAAGCATGCCAGGGTCCACACAACCACGGTAAGAAATCCTTACCTGGAGACAAGTATAAAATAACTACCACAAATCAATAAGCAACCCTCGAGCTTCTAAGCCAACCCGAGCAACCTAAGCATTCAATAAAAACATCCTAATTAAATAAACAGTAGCCACCAGCTTAGGGCCCAAAAGAGAAAGGATTCGGGAATTACCAACCGAGGAGACACAAGGTCTCTGCCCAACCCTCACAGCAAGGCAGGCTCTCGGTAGCAAGGGCAGGCAGGGTGCGCTGGCGCGGTAGGGGACGCGCGCGCGGGTACTGAGCGCTGGGCGTGCAGACGCAGGCTGGAGCGGGCTGGTGCTGGAACGGCGAGCGATCGAGCAGACTCTCTGGAACGGCGCGCGGGAGAGCAGACTCGCTGGAACGGTACGCGGGCGAGCAGACTCGCCGGAACGGCGCGCGGGAGAGCGGACTGGACAGCAAGGACGGCGCGCGGGCGAGGCGTCTGGGCTGTTGTGGGTGTCGCGTTGCAGGCGACTGGACTGGGCTTGTAAGGACCCGACCCGAGAAACGGTCTCTAACCTAGATCCTTACTTAGCATGCATGATTAAAAATGGAAAATATCATTCAGAGTTCCCAATTTAAAACCTTGTAATCAACAATTTAAAACAAAAACATAGTTCCAATAAAAAAACCCATAATAAATAAGTGACTGATCAGTACTTTCTAAAAAACAATCAAAGGGAACAGTTCGAGAAACATAAAACAGTTTTTGAGTGCTTTTCCTAGGGACCCAAGTCCCACTACATGCTAAATCATAAAAACAATAAAGGGAACGTGCAACTCAGAGTCAGCTATCCATGATCATCCAGCAGCCTCCTCCTAGCCATCCAGCCTCTATCCCAAGTTACCTTGTGGAAAAACCACAGAAAATAAGGGTGAGCAACGAGTTACTCAGCAAGAATCCCCAACTGGGGTACAATACGAAAACAACTCATTTAGCACATGCACATGCAACCATACAACGACTTGGAGCAACAGTTGGGTTAATTTATACGCCAGTCCTAGAGCTTGCCTACTCGAAGGCTTACAGCTATAAACTACCCTAGGTTCTACACCTGGATGCCCTTCGGGCCTTACACAACCTAGGACTCAGTGCTGCCCATCGGGGACTTTCACACCTAGGATGCCCATCGGGGTCTTACACCTCCAACTCAGTGATGCCCATCGGGGTCTTATACACCTAGGATGCCCATCGGGGTCTTACACCTCCAACTCAGTGATGCCCATCGGGGTCTTATACACCTAGGATGCCCATCGGGGTCTTACACCTCCAACTCGGCCGATGCCCATCGAGGTCTTATACACCTAGGATGCCCATCGAGGTCTTACACCTCCAACTCGGTGATGCCCATCGGGTCTTATACACCTAGGATGCCCATCGGGGTCTTACACCTCCAACTCAGTGATGCCCATCGGGGTCTTATACACCTAGGATGCCCATCGGGTCTTACACCTCCAACTTAGTGATGCCCATCGGGGTCTTATACACCTAGGATGCCCATTGGGGTCTTACACCTCCAACTCAGTGATGCTGTAACGACCCCATTTTCCTCCCGGTTAATAGCAAAATTAATTGGGAATTAATTGGATACTTTGGGATTTGAACCCTTGCCCTAGATGGTGGAATTGGAGTTTTAAAATAAGAATTTGAACTAAAAAGAGAAAAGAATTTCTTTAGCCGGGACCCGCAAGAGAAAAATCCTTGGGAAGGGAATTTTAGGTTTCCTAACCCTATTTAAAATAAGGAAGAGAAGGAAAAATCAAGAAACCCCTATTTTTCCCTTTGTTGGCCGTCTCTCTATCTCTCTCTCTCTCCTAAAACCCTCGCCGAGCAGCCCTAGCCACACCATCGAACCACCCCCGAGCCACCCAGCCCTAGCCGCACGCACCACCTGCTCCATCGCACCACCCCTGCCCGCACAGACCCGCGCGCCGCTCGGCCCGCTGCGCGCACAGACCACGCCGCCACCCCTCGCCGCCCGGCCGCGCTGCGCTGCGGACGAAGCCCCACCGTCGCGACACCCATCGCCGCCGGCGTCGCCGTGGCGGCCAAAGACCGCCCGGCGTCGCTCGTGGTCGCGACAAAGGCCGCAACGCAGCCCAGAGACGCCGCCGCGCACGACGCCCCGCCACTCCAGTGGGACCCCCTCGCCGCGCGCCAACCTGGGCCGAGCCGCTCGCTCGCGCGCGTCGCTTTGTGCGCAGACACTGGCTGCTACCTGCAAGGGCCGCTCCGCCGACGTGCGCTTGCGCTTGCGCCGCCGCGCCAGCGCCGGCTGCACCAAGCCAGCCGCCAAGCCACCCTCCTTCTTTGCCGAGGCCCGTGTCTTCTCGGTGGTAATTCCCGAAAAAATCCCTTTGTGTTTTCTAAGCTTCGGGTCTTTGTATGTATTTACTTAGGATGCTTTATTTATGCCTAGGTTGCTCGAGTTCAGTATTAAGCTCGAGGGTCTTTTTGGTTGTGATAGCTATTCTCCACTTGTTTCGTGTAAGGACTTCCTACCGTGGTTGTGTGGACCCTACTATGCTTTCTTAATTGTGCCTTGTATGCTTGTTTACCTTTATGAGCATGTTAGTGGATAGGATAGCTAGTGATTGAATTCTTGCTAGCATGTTTTGCCTTTTTGTACATGTTAGTGCCATGCTAGGTTTGTTCTTCCGGCATGCTTGAGATTCTGCTTTAAGCTCGTAGTATCATGCTAGGCTATGTATGATGAGATGTCTTTGTGAATGTTAGCCAGAATCACGTACTTGGTAGTCTAAGCTAGTATAATAGGGTTTGTCATCATCTAGAGGCTGAGAGCGGACATAACGTACCTTATCCCCACCGGTCGGGAGTAGAGCGAAGCATAACGTACATTGCTTCCCCCCGATACGGTGATGTGGATGTAGCTACCACATCGGCATAAGCCTAGTTTGTAGCTCTGCAGAGCGGAACCCCGCCAACGGTGCAAGCCCGCCTTGGCCGGGTCTTAGCTTCAGTCGGGTGGTACAGTACGCATGATGAGTGCCGAGGGCCTCGCACCATCGTGTTCGGTGACACCGTTTCGAGTCTTAGGCATGCGCGCACTGCCCGCGTAGTTTGCCCTTAGGCCCCGCATTTACGCCGGTTCTGGAGGAGCATGCGGTGTGCGCGCACACGCGTTAGTAGCCGGTTCGGAGAGCTCCCCCGGGCTAATGTTCGTGAGTACACCAGTTCCTTCCCGTTTAGAGCCAGACTTCGGGCACTCTCCCGATAGTCCAGATTTATAGCGAGGGTAAAGAGGCCCTTGAGGACACCCATTGGGATTGACTTTAGAGTTAATCAATTGGTCGAGGAGAAAGACCCTCGAGGGTGTCGGACATCTTGGGATCGGTTTTGAGTGATCAATTGGCCGAGGGAGAAAGACCTCGGAGATGTCCCGGGATTGGTTTGAGAGCCAATCATTAGGCGGAAGTAGGAGACTTCCGAGGATTCCGGATTTGCCTTGTGAGCTAGTTGAGCTAAGATCCGTGTTGATATTTGTGGCATGTGTACTAGGTTGCTAGATGATAGATTGCATCGTATCGCACCCGGTCGGGGTTCTTACTCGAGTATGTTTATACTCACCCTTATCGTGGTTTCTTCCACGTGTAACTTGGGACAAGACCGAGGTGGCTAGCGGAGAGAGCTGGGAGATCATGGATCTTCTTGACACTCTGTCGTGTCTTATTTCATTGTTTTTGGATTTGACATGTAGTTGGACTTAGATCCGTAGGGAAAACTATGATTTGAACTATTTTATGTTTTTAAGGAAAGTCTTGATCGATCCACTGTTTTAATTTGAATGGTTCGTTTTTGCCTAATGAATGTTTACTTTGTTTTTAATGTTTTCCACTCTTATAATTGAAAAGTTTTACAAACCGACCCTAGCTGGGTCCTTTTAAGCTTTTCACTGGCATGCTGAGTAAAGGCCTAGGTTTAGCACCGTTTTCTGGTTGGGTCTTTACAGATGCCCATCGGGGTCTTATACACCTAGGATGCCCATCGGGTCTTACACCTTCGGATGTCCATCGGGGTCTTACCCGAGCGGGACTACACTAGTTACCCCTACAATCCTCTACACTATACGACACCTGTCTAAACCTAACATGGATCTAACAACATTCAACGGAGAACATGGACTTGTCAGGATGGAAGAACGTAGCATGGAACTAATAGAATACAACATAAAGCATGAATATGACAGGATAGGAGAACCCTAGCATGGAACTAACGGAACGCGAACATAACACGAACATGAATCAAAAGCAAGCATGATGCCTATCCACTAGAAACTCATACAGTTACAATAACCAATATGCTATCAAGTGTTCACAGGGTCCACAAAACCCCGGGTAAGAAATCCTTACCTGGAAACGAGTGGGAAGTAACTATCACGAACCAACTAACAACCCTCGAGCTTTAAAACGAACCCGAGCGACCTAGGCATACAATAAAATATCCTAAATAAATGAACAGCAGCTAAAATCATGAAGTCCAAAGGGTGGAGGCTCGGAAATTTACCAACCGAGAAGACACACGCCTCGCCAGCAGAAGGAGCGAGAGCGGCTGGCTGGTGCGGTGCAGGGCGCCGGGCGCTGCACAGCTTGGGCGCGGCGGCAAAGGCGGCAGCGAACACGCTGGAGCGGGCGCACGGCAAGGCGTCGACGGCGGGCGCTGCGGCGGGCGCGTCTGAAGACGGCGGCGGGCGCGCGAACGAGCGCACAGCTGACGACGCTACGGCGGCGAAGTGGCGACTTCGGCGAACGGACGAGCGACGCGGGCTGGTGCGCTGTGCGCGATCGTCGCGAATCGCGGCCGGACGGAGTGGTGGTGCGGGCGGCGCTGGGCGCGACGGTGGCGGCGATGGCGGCGCTGGGCGACGGCAGCGAGTCGGACGGCGGCGCTGGGGGGCGTGGCGGTGCGGCGCGACGGGGTGGTCGATCGATGCGGGGTGAAGGTTGGGCAGGTACGGCTTGGTGCGACTGCGACGTGGGCGTGGCTGGGTGCGATGGGTGGGTACGGCGAGGTGGGCGTGGTTGGGTGCGATGGGCGGCGACGGCGAGGGTGTGGGGAGACGGCTTTTGCGAGTGAAGTTTTCTTTTCTTTTTTTTTCTTTTCCTTCCTTCCCTTAATTATATAAGCCTTGGGAATCTCAAATTCCCTTCCCAAGGCTTCCCCCCTTCGAGCCCCGGCTGACGCTCTATTTTCTTTATTTAATTCCAAACTTCCAAACCCCTTTTTAGGCCAAGGGTTCGAGTCCTCCCAACAACACTTTTGAGCATAAAATATTTAGAAACCTAATTTTACATTCAACGGGAAACCGGGCTGTTACAGTACTCCCTCCTTAGAAGACTTCCGTCCCCGGAAGTCGCTGTACTTAAAACAACTCCGGGTAGATCCTCCGCATCTCCCCTTCCAACTCCCAGGTAGCTTCCTCAATACCCTGATTCCGCCATTGCACTTTCACCAAATCAATGGCTCGGTTTCTCAAAACTTTCTTCTCAAATGCTATGATTTTTACGGGCTTCTCCTCAAAGCTTAGGTCATGGTTCAACTGCAAGGGCTCAAAATCTATGACGTGCGAAGGGTCTGCCACAGACTGGCGGAGCATCGAAACGTGGAACACACTATGTACTTCAGCCAAGGACGGCGGCAAAGCTAACCTGTAAGCTATGGCCCCAATCTTCTCGAGGATCTCGAATGGTCCAACAAACCTGGGGCTCAGCTTCCCCTTCTTACCAAACCTCAAAACTCCACGCATCGGAGCTACCTTAAGAAACACATGCTGGCCAACCTCAAACTCCAACTCTCTACGCCTGACATCGGCGTAGCTCTTTTGCCTGCTCTGGGCAGTCAACATACGAGCCACGATTTTCTCGGGATGACCTCATTGGTCAATCAAGCAACTCGGACCTAACACCGCTGTCCCCAACCTCTTCCCGAGAATACCGGGATCTGCGGTAGCTTACCATACAACGCTTCAAACTGTGCCATCTGAATGGTCGTCTGAAAACTATTGTTGTAGGAAAACTCCATCAAGTACAAGTACTGGTCCCAACTACCCGGGAAATCCAACACACATGCTCGCAACATGTCCTCTAAGATCTGATTTACCCGCTCAGTCTGGCCATCGGTCTGTGGGTGGAAGGTTGTACTGTAGCTGCACTCTGTGCCCAAACCTGCCTGAAGGGCTTTCCAAAACCGTGATGTAAAACGGGAATCCAGGTCGGAGATAATTTTAACTGGAACTCCGTGGTACCTAACTCTCGCTCAAGGAACAATCGCGCGCCCATCGCTCCACGGTGTAGCTTATCTTGCCGGAATGAAGTGTGCACACTTGGTCAACTCATCAACGATCACCCAAATCTGTGCATAACCTCTTGGAGTCCTGGGCAAACCCGAAATAAAGTCCATGGTGATCTCCTCCCACTTCCATCGTGGCACTCGAAGGTGCGGCAAACTCGCTTTGGTTTTACGCTTAGGCGCCTTCACTTGCCGACAAGTGAAGCACCGATCGACAAACCGGGCAATCTCTCTCTTCATCCCCATCCACCAAAAAGTCTGCTTAAGATCTTGATACATCTTGTTACCCCCTGGGTGCCATGCAAAAGGCGAGGTGTGAGCCTTGGTCAACAACTCAGACGAATACCAAAGATTTTTTGGGACACATAGCCGAACCCTTATATCTCAAACCACCATCGCCAATATTACAAAATCGAAGTCACCATCAGCCTGAACCCTCTCATACAAACTCTTTAACTTAGGATCACCCAACTGGCCGTCGATAATCCTTTGCCTTATCGAAGGCTGGATGGTCAACTGAGCTACCCTGGCGATAACATCCCCTAACAACATTGCTATTTCCGCTCTCCCGAGGTCTTTCCTTATGATACTTTTGGGATTTGCCAACGTTGCTAGATGCGAGGTCTTTCTACTTATCGTGCATCGCCACAACATTTTGCCTTTCGGGGTGATACAGGATCTCACAGTCGTAATCCTTTACAAGCTCCAACCACCTCCTCTGCCTCATGTTCAGGTCCTTTTGAGTGAAGAAATACTTGAGGCTTTGGTGGTCCGAGAAAATCTGAATCTTTTCCCCATACAAGTAGTGCCTCCAGATTTTAAGTGCAAAGACGACCGCTGCCAACTCCATATCATGAGTCGGATAGTTCTGCTCGTGTGGTTTCAACTGCCTCGAGGCGTACGCTATCCCCTTACCGTGTTGCATCATAACGCAAGCCAAACCAAACTTGCTTTGGCATCATCAGACACCACGAAACCCCTGTTCCCTCTGGAGCGCCAACACCTGGCGCAGACGTCAAGTCGTTTCTTGACTTAGCAAAACTCTCATCGCACTTCTTATCCCAAACGAAATCGACGCCCTTTCTCGTCAACCGAGTAAGCGGGGCTGCTATAGCAGAAAAATTTTGAACGAAGCGTCGGTAATATCCGGCCAGACCTAGGAAGCTACGAATCTCCGACCACGTCATCGATCCGCCCACGAACTAACGGCCTCTATCTTGAAGGGTCCATGACCACTCCTCCTTAGACACAACGTGTCCCTTAAAAGCTACCTCCTCAAGCCAAAAGTCACACTTTGAAAACTTCGCATAGAGCTGGTTCTCGCGCAAGGCTGTCAAAATCTGTCTTAGGTGCGAAGCATGGTCCCCTTAGACTTAGAGTACACAAGAATGTCATCTATAAATACGATGACAAAGCGGTCCAAGAATGCCTTGAACACTCTCATCCATCATGTCCATGAATGCCGCCGTGCGTTACGTCGGTCCGAATGACATGACTACGAACTCGTAGTGACCGTACCTCGACACGAAAAGTCATCTTGGGGATATCTCGCATCCCGAATCCTCAACTGGTGGTAGCCCGACCTCAAATCAATTTTTGAAAACACACAAGCTCCCTGGAACTGGTCGAACAGGTCGTCGATGCATGGCAGTGGATACTTATTCTTGATAGTCACCTTGTTCAGTTCCCTGTAATCAATGCATAGACGCATCGAGCCATCCTTTTTCTTAACAAACAGCACGGGTGCTCCCCATGAGGACACACTCGGCCTAATAAATCCTCTGCCAAGCAACTCCTGCAACTGCTCCTTTAACTCTTTCAGTTCAGCTGGCGCCATACGATAAGGAGCTTTCAAAATGGGACGAGTCCCTGGCTCAAGCTCTATTGAGAAACCCACCTCCCTCTTTGGCGGCAGCCCAGGCAATTCTTCAGGGAAAACATCTGCAAATTCCTGCACAATGGGCACTTGCTCAACAGATAACTGATCACAGCTCTCTCCAGTCAACTTAGCCAAAAAGCCCCAAGCTCCTCGAGCTAGCAAACGATGGGCTTTAGCTGCCGAAATCATTGGCGGACACACCCCACTCTGGGTGCCCCGAAATTTAAAGCTAGGCCTGCTCGGCGGCCTAAACAAAACCTCCTTCCGGCGGCAATCAATCATAGCGTGGTTATCAGCCAACCAATCCATACCGAGGATTACGTCAAAACCACTCATAGCTAACACTATGAGCGTAACCTGCAGAGACTCGTCGGATACCCGTATCCGACCATCCCTTACCTTCTGGCTAAGGAACATACTAACTCCCGAGGGAGTACCAACAGATAACTCAAATCCTAGGGGCTCTAAAATCATGCAAGCATGCTCAGCAAAAACAGTAGAAATAAAAGAATGTGTGGAACCCGAATCAAACAACACAAGGGCAAGGTGGTCAAGAACTAGGAGCGCACGCGCGCATCGCGCGGCCCCGCTTTCTCGGCCTCTTGGCGGGTCGTAGCATACACTCTCCCTCGCATCGCGCTGGTTTTGTGCCACCACTGCTTTCTGATTGCAATGTCGGGCCTGATGCCCCTCCTTACCACAGTTATAGCAAGCTCTAGGGTTACCACCACAAGGTCCCCAATCTTTGTTTCCCACGGGATCTACAATACGGTGGCGGCCTCCCTACGCCCGCTGGCGAGGCCGATCACGATTCACGGTCCCGATCTTTGGTCTTTGCCATGATAAGTACCGGCACACGTGACCGCCCCACGCCATTACTTCCGAGTCAAACTTACGCTTTTGGCCCGAGTACACTGGGGCCTTCGACACTACGGTACTAACAACTCGCTCTCGGAGGATACTTCCCATCATAAATCGTTGCCAATCAGATCGCCTTGGCAAAGTCTCGGGGCTGTGCCCCAACATCTCGAGACACTCCTGTCTCAAACCCGCAATAAAATTCACGATCTTCACTCCGGGTAGCAATCAATCAGGGCGCGAAGTATCCATATTCTCGAGAACTTCTTCTCGTACACCTCGATCGAGTACGACCCACTGCGCTAAGGTTTGAGAACAGCGCAATCATCTTTTCTTGGGCTTCTTCATCGATAAATTTCGCCTTGAACTCGGCCTTGAAGAATTCCCGGGTGGCGAGTGGAGACCACGGTCTCTCACTCAAAGTGGAATCCCCACCACCACTTAGTATGTACAGCTAACACATGAGTCGCACATCGAGCTCATTGCACCTCGAGACAAGCCATCACCATAAATGTATATTCCGGCTCGGCCAATCCACCTAGCGACTACCAATGGTTCTCCAGTGGGCACCGAACTTCGGGCTTCCATTTGACAAAATCCCTCACCACTTGCCCAGATCCTCGCGCACCTTCCGCCACAACGGCCTCGTTCACAATTGGCTCTCTTTGAGCCGTGGCGATCTCGTGGCGCTCTGCGATCTCTCTCTTTGAACCAACTCGGTCATTTGCTCTATCCGAATTCGGGACTCCTCCTCTGCAGTGCAGCTAACAGAGCTGCGTCTCACCCCTGCTGCTCGGCCTGCGGTCGACAAAGAACCCAACCATAAGAGCCCAGAGTTATAGGTTCTGTAGACTGACCTGCAGTTGTAGGTTGTTCAAGTAGTACGACCTTACTTGAACAGGATCTGTTCTATAGGTTGTACTACTGTGTCCTTGAGTTCTAAGTAAGGATCTAGGTTAGAGACCGTTTCTCGGGTCGGGTCCTTACAGATGGTATCAGAGCCAGGCATCGGGCAGGTGTGTCGGGTCCATCGGAACGCTGGACCTCTAAGGGGAGGTGGAAACCCATAGGGGAATCCCACATCGGTTGGAAAGGGGAACGAAGCACTCCTTATAAAGGGTGTGGAGACCTTTCCCTAGCAAGACGCGTTTTCCCATGGGGGGGAGAAATAAATCCGTGAGGCCAGTGGGCCAAAGCGGGCAATATCTTGGCTAGCGATGGGTTGGGCCGTTACATGAACTGTCAACTGAGCTACTCTGGCGTTAACCTCACCCAACAACACTGCAACCTTGGCCAGCTCGAACTCTTTCTGCTATCTGTGCTGGGAACTCAACAACGCCGCTAAGTACGACGTCTTCCCACTCAACGCATCAGCCACAACATGTTCGTCCTCGAAAGTCCTAAGACGAAACAACTCTAGGAAATCTCCACTGATCTTTAACCAACCAAACTTCCGGTCAAGACAACACTAAACCTTCTTCGAAATCCAAACCCCCCTTGGGTTCCCAAAGGCTCAAAGCCACAAAGCCATCCATTCTGCCACAAGCTATCTCAACCAAGACTGGGCATACACTGAACTCCGAAGAAATAGATGCGATAGTGCTAAACGGTAAGCCACATCCTCAAACTTGCACTAGCTCTCAAACGGTCTTAAAATCTTAGGGCTCACTTAACCCTGCTAACCCAACTCGGAATGCCTCTCTACGGCGCTACTCTCAGTAAACTTGTGGACGGGTCACAGGCTCTAAAACTCTACGCCACGCACTGGCGTAACTCCTCTTAGAACTCACAGCTGTTAACGAACAATCTCAACCCTACACCATGCTGGCCAACCAACTGAACCTCTCGGGTTCCAGAAACCAGTCAGCCTACTCTTACTTCACAAGAGACCAACGAACTCCAATGGTTGCCTATAAGCCTTAACGAAATCCAATCGAACCACCACCTGGCGGCCGATCCCAAAGGCAAACTTGTCCAACTAGAACGCGTCCACAACACTTAAGCAACCATCTTGAAGAGCACCGACGCACTCAAGCCAGGGGCACATTCCTGGTTCACCAAACGGCTACCACCATCACACCAGCTGAAACTTCAGCTACGACCACCTTTAAAAGACAAGGTCCAGGCACAGGCTCCACTCGGCCAAACCAACAAACTAGAGCCCCTCATCGGCCGACAGCAAACTTTTCAATGGAAACCTACCAGCAACTGGCCTAAGAGAACATCGCTAGACAGAAAAATAAACAACATTCCTCTCACAGAAATCTCTAGCTGTAGGGAATAAAACATTACGTGGCTACTAGCGACACAATAGTTGGAGGATACATCTCAAAGGTTTTACCAACCATTGCCAGAACACCTCTGTGCCAACCCACTCAACTGTGGCTCAGCTATAACGCCAACTGCGAACGCACACCAACTAGGAACAGAGCCCGAGAAGGGCTTGCTCTGCAGAAACTCAACCCAAGTCTTACAACGAGTGAAGCTCTCCTCCAAGCTGCCACTCAACCCTTAAGTCCATCTGGCTGCTCTAAGGACTTCCTCCTTATAGCTTAGACCTAACTCTTCTTCCAATCCAGAAACTCCACCCACGAAACATCGCGAGGAATAAGGATAGGACTCGAAGGAGGAAAGCCTTGGGAAGGGATTTGGGACCACCCAAAGCCTATGTAATTTAGGAAAAAGGAAAAGAAAAGAGAAAATCCCTTTCCCCTTGTTTTGCAACTTTTCCTCCCTCCCTCCCTCTCTCTCTCTCTCTCTCTCTCTCTCTCTCTCTCTCTCTCTCTCTCTCTCTCTCTCTCTCTCTCTCTCTTTCTCTCTCTCTCCCCAAGCCCTAGCCGCATCAACCCCAGCCAAGCCACCACACCGGGCCGCTCGGCCTGCTGCGCCCCTGCTCGGCCGGCCCCATGCCGGCCGTGACACACCCATGCCCAACCGCTCTGCACCAGGCGCCTGATCGCTCAAGCCGCCCGCATCGCCCGGCCTAGTGCTGCCCACCGTCGCCCAGCGCTGCTCCGCACCGAGCCACCACCCAGACCAGACGCTCCTCACCGCCCCGCGCCGTTCTCGTAGACCCGATGTCTCGCCCGTGCCACTCGCCCGCGCGCCCGTGCCAGCCCTCAGTGCCAGTGTAACGGCCCAGGTTTCTATCCCGGTTCTTGAGGAGCTTCCGGTTCAGGTTCAGTGGTTCGGTTGGGCCGTTAGAGCTGTTTTGACCCTTAGGGGTATTTTGGTCTTTTGCTCCCGGGCGGGATTTGTGGATTTTCAGCGCTTCGAGGCGCTCACGCGCTTTGTTGAGGCTTGTTTGTTGGTGGTCTGCGAGTCCCGAGATGTTTGGGCTATTCGTTTGGGAGTTCGGTTGTGATTTGGGTTTTGGGCAAAGTGATGGTTGTTTGGGTGTTTCCTTCAGGATTCTAATCGGGCCCTCAGTGTTGATTTGGGAGGTTGATTTAAGTGAGATTTATTGATTGGAAAAGGTTGCTTCAGTCGGGTCTCGAAGGAGGAAGCCGGGAAATGGGATTTAAGGATTTTATGGATTTTTGGAAAATTGGAAAATTTGGATAAAATGGTTTTGGATAAGGATAAAAAGAAAAAGAAAATTTCTTTTTTTATTTAAAATCTCATTTTCCTTTTATTTTTCCCAAAATTCCCTTTTTTCTCTTTTTTTCCCTTTCTCTCTCCTCCAACCCGAGCAGCCCCTCCCAGCCCCCCTGGCCGCCCGAGCTCGTCCCTGGTCGCCCAACCCCACCGCCCAACTCGCCAGGCCGCGCCGAGCCAAGCCCGCGTTGTCTAGGTCCCGCGTCGCCCAGATCCGCCTCGTCCAGGCCATCCCCGAGCCATCTCGCCCTGGTTCGCGTCGCCCAGCCCCGTGCCGTGCCTTGCCGCGCCAGCCCGAGTGTCCTGTAGCTCGTGTCGCTCGCGCCCGAGCGCCTTGTAGCTCGTCGCCCCGCTCGCGCCCCTGTGCTTGCCGAGCTCGCGCCCGCGCGCCATCCCCTGTGTCGAGCCATGCCGCGCGCCCTCGCCTCGCCCTACCTCGCCCGCGCGCAGCTCCGCGCCTTACGCCCCCAGCGCCTCGCGCTTGCGCCGGCCGGCCATTGACCCTCTGCCTAACGATACGCTTGTGGTGTGTTGGCTTGGCCCGAGCCTTGTGGCTTCTCGGATGGTATTTCCTGAGTCTTTTCTTTTTTGGGCTCGGATTTTTTGTGTAACGACCCGACCCGAATGGGGTTCTAAATAGGCCGTTACCTCAATGCATGCATTACAAATCTACAGAAAATTTGCAAGACGGTGTTCGGATTCTAAGTAAAAACTAAAACATAAAACGTCCATTTTAAAATCAACATCAATTCCTGGAACCTGTCCCTGTTTCCAAGCCCCTTATCCAAGTCAAATACATTTACAAAACTTGCTCTGATCAGATATTCATTTAAAACATACAAACTTTACAACAATGCTAGAATCCGGAAATACATTCAGAAAACACCCTAGGGCTCCGTGCCCAACTACATGCATTCAGAGAACATTTAAATCATAACATAAACATAAGACTCAGAGTTGAACAACGGGTTTCCACGATCACAGCTCCTCCTCGAGCCATCCTGTCTCGCACCATGGTTACCTGTGGAAAAACCACAAAAATAAGGGTGAGTAACGAATTACTCAGTAAGAATCCCCAACCGGGGTACAATACGATATAATCAGTCATCTAGTACCAAAGCATGCAAGCAAACAGATACCAACACAGATCATGACTCAACGAGCTCATAAAACAAGATCTGGAGTCATCGGAAGTCTCTTTCTTCCGGCCTAGGGATTGGATACACTGACCCATCCTGGACATCACCGAGGTATCTGTCACTCGGGGGGAATACACTGATCCCTAGAATGTCCTCAAGGGCCTCCTTGCCCTTGCCACTAAATTGGACTTACGGGAGAGTACCCGAAGTCAGGCTCTAACGGAAAGAATGGTGTACTCACGACATTAGCCTGGGGGAGCTCTTCGAACCGGTAACTAACGCGTGTGCGTGCACACCGCATGCTCTCTGCAACCTGCGTAAATGCGGGGGCCTAAGGGCAAACTACGCGGGCCAAGTGCACATGCCTATGACTCGGAAGCGGTGTCACTGATCACAGTAGCGCGAGGCCCTCGGCGCTCATCTGTGCAGCCTGATCCACCGACCTGAAGCTAAGAACTGGCCAAGGCAGGGTTCCGCTCTAGCAGGCTTCAAACTAGGCATACGCCAATGAGGTAGCTAAGTCTCATTGGCTGTCGGGAGGGGGGAGAAAAAGCAAGGTATGTCATGCTTTGCTCAATATCCTACCACTAGGGACAAAGAAGGTTATGTCCGCTCTCAACCCCTGAAGCAATGCTTCGCTTTACTCCCGACCGGTGGGGACAAGATACGTTATGTCCGCTCTCAGCCTCTGGATGATGACAAACCCTACAACTCTATCTAAGAGTACAGAGTAAAAAGCAATGATTCCTGGCTAGCAAACAATGACTGACATCAATCACATTTACCTAGCATGATACTACGAGCTTAAGCAGGAATCATAAGCATGCTGGCAGAACAAACCTAGCATGCCACTAACATGTAAAATCAAGCAAACTTGCTAGCAGAAATCAATCAAAGCTGATCTATTACTATCATGCTCATAACAGTCAGCAAACATACAAGGCAAAATCATGAAAATATCGCAGGGCCCACACAACTCCGGTAAGAAATCCTTACCTGGTCGGAAGGCAACAACACACAATAAAATTAACTGCGATCGAACCCGAGCAACCTATATCGAGCCAAACAAACACATCAATAATCATAAAATAGCCCTAGATACAATAAAATAAAGAGAGCTCGGCTCGGGAGCAACTCACGAGGCGCGGCTGACACGCGAACAAGCCGGCTGCACGGGCTAGGCAGCCAAAGAGGCTGGCTGGGCGCGCTGGGGCCGCAGGGGGCGCTGGCTCGGCGCTGGGGCGCGGGCGCTGGGCGGGAGCTGCGCGCGGACTAGTAGAGGCGACACTGGGCGCGCAGGCGTTGGCGCGCGGCGCGACTCGGCACAGGGACGGCGCACGGGCGCGAGTGACACGACGCGACGGGCGAGCTCGGGCGACACGGGCTCGGACGCGACCTGGCGACACTGTGCGAGGCTCGGGAGACACGAGCTGGGCGACGCGACGCGGCACTGTGCGCGGCTCGGCACAGTGCTGTAACGACCCAGGTTTTTCTTCCCGGTCTTCCAGGTATGCCCTAGGGGTAATTTGGTAATTTGGTCGGGCCGTCATGGTCGTTTGTGTCTTTTCCAGCTACTAAAATTATTGGTTGGTTTTGTAGGTTTTTGGAGGGGTTTGTGGTTTGGTTTGAGCAAGGTTTGTTGCAAAAGTAAAGATAAAGGAAATTGTCTTTGCAAATGGGGTTTGAACCCGGGTCTCTGGGAAGCTTGTAGAGAGGTGTGCCAATTGAGCCATTAGGTGCTCTTGTTGCTCTTTCTCGCATCACATCTTAGTTAACCTTGGAGTTTGGAGTTTTGGTGCATTTGGTTAAATGAAATAGAATTAGGTTATTCCATCTTATTCTCCAAAAACACCTCTTGGCCGCCCAAGCTCTCCATCTCCATAGCCTTGCCGAGTTCTTCATCCTTGCATCTCCTTGGGTTCGATCATCATCATTCCGGGTAAGTCTTCGTCTTCTTCATCTTCTCATTTGGGTGTTTGTTGGCCGAATGTAAGAAAAAGGGGTTGTGTGTGTGTGTGTGTTGTGCGGCCCGAGAGGAGGAAGCGATCATCATCCGGCCACTCGCGACGCCCGGATCGGTCGAGCGGCCACTGCCGCGACGCCCAGTCGGTCGAGCGGCCATCGCGACGCCCAGATCGGTCGAGCCAGCCCGCTGCGACGCGCCTGGACTGTCCCAAGCGGCCTCGCGCCGTTCGCCCAAAGCAGAGATCGCCCGATCGCTCGCCACGCGCGAGAGGTCCTCGCCAGCGCCAGCGCGCGCCGGTACGTCGCTCGACGCCCTCGCCGTGTCCGCTTGCCGAAGCCGCTTGCCCGCGCGCCTTCGCCAGAGCGTTCGCGCGCAGCGCGCGTTCTGCTGAAGTTGCTCGCCGTGTCCGCATCGCGACGCCGTGCCGGCGCCGCGCGCTTCGCCGAGACGCCAGCGCCGCGCGCGCCGCCGTCGAGACGCTCGCCGCGGTGCGCGTGTCGCTGCCGTAGCCGGTAGCGCGGCCAGCTTTTTTTTTGCCGAGCCGAAGCTTGCGTGACCCCAAGCTCGTGTCGTCGCGCCGCGTGAGTTCCCGAGCCGAGCTTGTCTGTTCTATTGTTGTTTAGATATTTTAGATGCCGATTATTGTTGGTTTGCTAGGTTCCCGCCGCTAGCTCGGGATTGTTCCATGACTTAGGATTTGTGTGTAAAAGTCTTCCGACCAAGGTAAGGATTTCTTCACAGGGGTTGTGTGGACCTGCTGCGGTATATTTGTGATTGTTGTTTTGTATGCTGTGTATGATTACTAGCATGTTTAGCCTAGGTGCTCTGCTGCTCAATTTCTGATGGCATGAACTCTTGTATTGTTTCTCATGTTAGCCCATGCTAGGTTGTTCTATTCTAGCATGTTCGATATCATTCTTGCTTCGTAGTATCATGCTAGGTTCTTTGTATCCGATGAGCACGTATTGGGGTGCATTGATTGAATCGTTATTATTGTTAAGGTTTAGAATTGAGGTAGATAGAATCATCAGGGCCCGATGCATAAAGTATCTTGCATCTATGGCAAGGACGTTCGAGACAGTTCTCCGTCCTTGGACCCCGTGAGGGATTAGCTATCCCAACCGGTAGGCCCCGCAATCTTGGGTGAGGGTGGCGATCGTTAAATGCCCCAGCGGTCGGGATGATGACTTGGCATTGCCTCGCCCCCGGCGATCGACACGTCCTCGGCGTGTTCGGCCGTAGCCCTTGATTGCCACTGTTAGGGCAAGGACCGCTTCACGGTGTAAGCCTACCACGACCGGTTCCTTAGCCTCAAAGTGCGGTGGTACAGCCGACATAGTTCACGTGTCAGTCTCACACCCCTATGTCGGTGACACCGATCCAGAGATTTAGTTAGGCATGGTGGATGAACTCAGGCGCTTGCCACTAGACCCCGGCACCCCCGAGTTTGCGGTAGCATGCGGTGCGCGCTTACGCTCATTACTGGCGCCCGATGGAGAGCTCCTCGGGATCTTGAGCTAGTGCACCTTTCGTATCGATGCAGAGACAAAGCCGAGGCCGGGACTTGTTTCCGTATAGTGCGTTTAGTGTGTTGTGGTATTTTTCCGGACTAAGACCCGAGATGGCATCCGAGGTCCAAGTGTGGACTTAGCTATGTGCTCCGCTCTGTGTTTGTTCTCATAGCTTGCATACATTCTTCTAGATGATCATGTATATCGTATTGTACCCCCGGTTGGGGATTCTTACTGGGTAATTCGTTACTCACCCTTATTCTCGTGGTTTTCCACGGGTAATCAAGGCGGGAGACAGGATGGTGAAGGAGGAGCTATGATCATGGAACTGCTTGTCATCTCTCGATTGTTTTATTTTAATTATCATGACTCTTCACTTTTTATTGTTTCCCCTGAATGCATGTAGACGGGCACAGAGCCCGTGGATGTTTTCTTACGTTTTATGGATTCCAAAGATATTGGTACTTGTGGATTGTTTTAATGGTTTAAATAAATCTCGATCAGTGTGCTTTTAGAAATGTATGTTTTGGTTGTTGAATGTTTTGTTTTTACTTGGAATCAAATGTATTTTTCATAATGTCTTTTATTTTCACTACATGCATTGGGGTAAAGGCCCATTTAGAGCCCCTTTTGGGTCGGGTCTTTACAGCTTAGTATCGAGCTCGAGTCATAGATTCTGTAGATCGACCTTTTGTTGTAGGTCGTTTTCCATGATCATCAAGACTGGCACTGGTCATCAGTACGCCTAGATTTATTGTTTTAGAAAGGAAAAGGGTTAAGAATTTACAATACCTATCATCTAGTGTATGCCTTGTTTGGTGTTGTGGAATGGTGTGAGCGTGTTTTGATTCGTTGTTGGTTTGGATGTAGATCGCCAAAGACATGCGATCCACCCGCATCGGGAGAGGAGGTTCGAGAGCGTGTCGGGGTATCGTGGATCGGATCGACATCGCAGGACATCGTCCCAAGCCGACATCGATGGCATTCCACCAAAGCAGGCTCCTCCCGTTACGCCTAGAGCGGGCGTTGAGGCGATCGAAAGCGCCGTGAGATCGCACTCCCGGAGGCGAGTTTCTTTGAGTCTATGAGGGCTTTTATGGTCAGCATGTTGAGTGACCAGAGGGCGAGACCTGTGCCTTGTTGGCGCCAAGGCGGGAAGAGTCCCGAGCCCCATCGAGCGGTGACTCGATTGGTTCAAAGAGAGCTCAAGAGCACCTCAGCTCCACCACAGAGCAAGTAGCCCCGAGGCAGATATGGCAGAGGGTGCCGAGGAATTGGGTAGGTGGTCAAGGATTTTGTGAAGTGGAAGCCCGAGAAGTTTGATGCCACCGGTGATGCGTTAGCGGCGGCCGTGTGGATTGCCCATTTGGAGTACACCTTCCCGATCATGGTGTGCCCCGATATTCAGAGGCCGAGATGTGCGGCTCATGTGCTAGGAGGCACGGCGAGATGGTGGTGGGAGTCCACCTTGAGCGAGAGACCACCGGGTCTCCACCCGCTACTTGGGAGTTCTTCAAGGTGAGTTCAAGGTAAAGTTCATCGGTGATGAGGCTCGGGAGAAGATGGTGGAGCTCTTCCGGAACACCAAGCGAGGTTACGATTCCATTGAGGAATATGAGCGCAAGTTCTCTGAGTATGGATATTTTGCTCCTCGGTTGATTGCCACCCCGGTGAAGATTCGGAAGTTCATATCCGGATTGAGGCGGTGGTGTTTCCGAGATGTCGTGGCTCGTGCCCCGACACTTATGCTAGGGTCGCCCGATTAGCCACGATCTATAATGGGAAGTATCCTGCTGAGCGGGTTGTTGCCGCTCTGTCTGGCGTCTGTCCCGTCCCAGATTTGTAGGGCGAAGAGGAAGTTTGACTTTCGGGAGGCGGCGGCGCCGCCAAGGGCGCTTTGAAGCAGAGATCACGGAGAGCTCCATCCGTTTCAGCCCCGGCAGAGGAGGACCTGAGCGATTTCCGCTTGTGCTACTTGTGGGAAAGTCCACGCGGAGCTTGTCACCTGGACCTAGATTGTGCTTCCGTTGTGGTAGAGAGGGTCACATGGCCCGTTTTTGTGATCACCACTATATGGCGGCTCGGCCCAGTAAGCAGCCAGGTCGAGTGTTTGCTACAACCCGTCAGAGGCCGAGCGCACGGATGATGCCTGTAAGGTGCACGCTTCTTGTTTTAGATCACTGCGCATTTGTCTTGTTTGATTCGGTTCCACGCATTCATTTGTATCTCGTGTTGTTTCTTTGAGCATGCTAAGTTAAGACTAGAGCCTCTAGGTTTTGAGTTATCTGTTGCAACTCCTTCGGGAGTTAGTATGTTGGCTAGAGATAAGATTAAGGATGGCGGATCGAGATATCAGGAGGAGAGTTGCTTGTGGCTACGCTCATAGTTACGCCTATGAGCGGTTTTGATGTGATTCTTGGTATGGAGTGGTTAGTCGCTAACCACGCGTTGATTGACCGCCACCGGAAAGAAGTAGTGTTCAGGCCGCCAGTCGCCCAACTTTAAGTTTCGTGGAGTCCGTGGTGGAGTTTGCCCGCCGATGGTGTCACCGTGAAAGCTCGTCGTTTGCTAGCTCATGGAGCTTGGGGCTATCTAGCCAAGTTGTGCAGGAAGAGCGCCCCTCGTCTGGTCGATCAGTGCCTGGCCGTGCAAGAGTTCGCGGATGTGTTTCCGAGGAGTTACGGGGTTGCCCCCAAAAGAGAGGTTGACTTCAATATTGAGCTCGAGCCGAGGACCCTCCCTATCTCGAAGGCCCCGATCGCATGGCGCCAGTGAGTTAAAGGAATCAAGATTCGATTGCAGGGGAGATGTTAGACCGAGGGTTCATCCGTCCAAGTGTGTCCCCGTGGGAGCACGATTCTGCTTGTGAAAAGAAGGATGGTTCTATGCGCTTATGTATTGATTACCGCGAGCTTAATAAGGTGATGATGAAGAATAAGTATCCGTTGCCCGTATCGATGATTTGTTCGATCACCTTTGGGAGCTTCGTGTTCTCCAAGATAGATCTCGAGATCCGGTTACCATCGATTTGCGGATCGGGATGCCGACATTCCTAAGGCGGCTTTCGTGTCCGGATATGGTCACTATGAGTTTGTGGTTATGTCGTTTGGATTGACCAATGCCCCAGTAGCGTTCATGGACATGATGGATAGGGTGTTCAAATCATTTTGGACAACTTCGTCATCGTGTTCATTGACGATATTCTCGATTTATTCGAGGTCTAAAGAAGACCATGCAGAGCATTTGAGACGAGTATTGGCGGCTTTGAGGAAAACCGACTTTATGCGAAGTTTTCCAAATGTGATTTCTGGTTGGAGCAGTGGCCTTCCTAGGCCACGTGGTTTCGAGAGATGGTATAGCCGTGGACCCCGCGAAGATTGAGGCCGTGAGTTCATGGGCCAAGCCGACTTCGATTGCCGAGATTCGCGACTTTGCTGGTTTGGCGAGTTACTACCGTCGGTTCGTCAAGAACTTTTCTCGCTTTAGCCTCACCCCTCACTCGTCGACGAGGAAGGGTGTCGAGTTTGTTTGGGACAAGAGTGTGATGAGAGCTTTGCTGTGCTCAGCGTAGTTTGACTTCGGCACGATGTTGGCGATCCGGAGGGGACAGTGGTTTCGTGGTCTCTGATGATGCTTCCAAGTTTGGATTAGGTTGTGTGTTGATGCAAAGACGGGAAGGTCATTGCCTATGCTTCCCGTCACCAAGCCGTATGAGCAGAACTACCCGACTCATGATATGGAGTTGGCAAAGAGTGGTGTTTGCATTGAAGATTTGGAGGCATTACTGTATGGTGAGCGGATTCGAGATGTTTACCGATCACCGAGCCTCAAGTATCTGTTTACTCGAAGGAGTTGAATATGAGGCGAGAGGAGATGGTTAGAGTTGGTAAAGGATTATATAGCTGCGAGATTTTGTACCATCCGGTAAAGCCAATGTAGTGGCCGATGCTTTGAGAGAAAAGACGTCGCACTCTGCGGCGTTGTTGAGTTTCAGCCAGCTTGCGTGAGAGAGTTCGAGCGGCCGAGGTTGCGATGTTGTTGGGAGAGGTTACCGCTGTGGTAGCTCGATTGGATCTATTCACCGCCGATTCGGCAAATGGATTATAGATCGCCGGTTGGGTGACCCCGCACTTAAGAGATTGGTTGTGAGTTAGTGCCGACGGTGACTTTGACTTTGTATATTCACCGCATGACAAAGGTTGACTTATAGAGGCGGTTGTGTGTTCCGGACATTGCGAGTTTGCGAGCCGAGTTGCTCTCTGAGGCCCATTCCCCTTTTGCTTGGCACCCCGGGGTACCAAGATGTATCGAGACCTTAAGCGGACCTTCTAGTGGATGGGGATGAAGAGAGATGTGGCAGAGTTTGTCGGTAGGTGTCTCACTTGTCGCCAAGTGAAGGCACCTGTGCAGAGGCCGGTAGTTTTTGTTGCGACCATCGAGTGTACCCCAGTGGAAATGGGAAGAGATCTCTATGGACTTTATATCTGGTTTGCCAAGGACTCGAGGAAGTTCTCTCGATTTGGGTGATAGTCGACCGTTTGACCAAGAGCGCACACTTCATCCCGGTAGAGACACTTATACCGTGGAACAAAGGCGCACTGCTTTTGGAGCGAGATCATCCGTTATCATGGTGTACGGTGAGGATTGTGTCCGATCGTGACTCGTGGTTCACTTCTCGTTTCGAGAGCGCCCGTAAGGGTTTGGGCACGAGTGCGATTTTGCATGACTTTTCACCCTCGGACGGATGGTCGACCGAGAGAGTGAATCGATTCTCGAGGATATGTTGAGGGCTTGTGTGTTGGATTTCCGAGCGATTGGGACCAGATTCAGATGCTTGATGGAGTTTGCCTATAACAATAGTTACCGATCGATTTATCTGAGATGGCTCCATTCGAGGCATTGTATGGTAAGCGTTGTTCGGTCCCCCGTGTTCGGGAAGAGGTTGGTGATAGACGAGTTTTGGGTCCCGAGTTACTGTAGATTGACCAATGGTGCAGTCTGCGTAAGATTAGAGCTCGTATGTTGACACTCAGAGCAGTGAGAAGAGTTACGCCGATGTTCGCGCCGAGATTTGGAGTTTGAGGTTGGTCAACATGTGTTCTTAAGGTTGCTCGATGCGAGGTGTTTTGAGGTTTGTAAGCGAGGGAAGTTGAGTCCCCGTTTTGTTGGTCCGTTCGAGATCCTAGAGAGGATTGGCGAGTTGCTTACCGGTTAGCCCTACCTCCGTCACTATCGCAGGTGCATAGTGTTTTCCATGTATCGATCTTTGAGGCAAGATATGTGCGGACCGTCGCACATCGTGGACTTTGAGCCTTTGCGGTGAATGAGGATTTGAACTTCGAGGAGAAGCCGGTGAGGATCCTTGCCTTTGAGACCAAGACGTTGCGTAATCGCGAGATTCGTTTGGTAAAGGTTCAAAGTGGAAGAATCGGGGTTCCGAGGAAGCCACTTGGGAGCGGGAAGACGAGATGAGGTTGCATTACCCGAAATATTTTGTTTTAAGGACTTTCGAGGACGAAAGTCATAAAAAGGAGGGAATATTGTAACGACCAGGTGTTTTTCTTCCCGGTCTTCCGGTATGCCCTAGGGGTAATTTGGTAATTTGGTCGGGCCGTCATGGTCGTTTGTGTCTTTTCGCCTACTAAAATTATTGGTTGGTTTTGTAGGTTTTGGAGGGGTTTGTGGTTTGGTTTGAGCAAGGTTTGTTGCAAAAGTAAAGATAAAGGAAATTGTCTTTGCAGTAGGGGTTTGAACCGGGTCTCCCTGGGAAGCTTGTAGAGAGGTGTGCCAATTGAGCCATTAGGTGCTCTTGTTGCTCTTTTCTGCATCACATCTTAGTTAACCTTGGAGTTTGGAGTTTTGGTGCATTTGGTTAAATGAAATAGAATTAGGTTATTCCATCTTATTCTCCAAAAACACCTCTTGGCCGCCCAAGCTCTCCATCTCCATAGCCTTGCCGAGTTCTTCATCCTTGCATCTCCTTGGGTTCGATCATCATCATTCGGGTAAGTCTTCGTCTTCTTCATCTTCTCATTTGGGTGTTTGTTGGCCGAATGTAAGAAAAGGGGTTGTGTGTGTGTGTGTGTTGTGCAACCCGGTAGAGAGGAGCGACCATCATCCCAGCCCATCACCAGACGCCCAGATCGGTCGAGCCACCACTGTCGCGACGCCCGATCGGTCGAGCCACCACGTCGACGCCCAGATCGGTCGAGCCAGCCCCTGCGCGACGCCAGACTGTCCCAAAGACCTCGCCGTTCGCCGCAAGAGCCAGATCGCCCGATCGCCAGACGCCAGAGGTCCTCGCCAGCGCCGGGCGCGTCCGGCCGTCGCTCGCACGCCCTCGCCGTGTCCGCTTGCCGAAGCCGCTTGCCGCGCGCTTTCGCTCGGGCGTTCGCGCGCGGTTTCTCGCCGAAGTTGCTCGCCGTGTCCGCATCGCACGCCGCAGCGCCGCGCGCGCCTTCGCCAGACGCCAGCGCGCCGCGCGCGCCGTCGAGACGCTTCGCCGCCCGGTAGCGTGTCCTCGTGCGTGCCAGCGCAGCAGCCAGCGCCGGCCTTGCCGAGCGGCTTTGCGGCTAAAGCCCAAGCTCGCTCGTGGTCGTCGCGCGCGTGAGTTCCCGAGCCGAGCTTCTTTGTTCTATTGTTGTTTAGATATTTTAGATGCTGATTATTGTTGGTTTGCTAGGTTCCCGCTCGCTAGCTCGGGATTGTTCGCACTTAGGATTTGTGTGTAAAAGTCTTCCCACCAAGGTAAGGATTTCTTTACAGGGGTTGTGTGGACCTCATGGTATATTTGTGATTGTTGTTTTGTATGCCGTGTATGATTACTAGCATGTTTAGCCTAGGTGCTCTGCTCAATTCTGAGTGGCATGAACTCTTGTATTGTTTCTCATGTTAGCCCATGCTAGGTTGTTCTATTCTAGCATGTTCGATATCCTGTTCTTGCTTCGTAGTATCATGCTAGGTTCTTTGTATCGATGAGCACGTATTGGATCGCATTGATTGAATCGTTATTATTGTTAAGGTTTAGAATTGAGGTAGATAGAATCATCCGCCCGATGCATAAAGTATCTTGCATCTATGGCAAGGACGTTCGAGACAGTTCTCCGTCCTTGGACCCCGTGAGGGATTAGCTATCCCAACCGGTAGGCCCCGCAATCTTGGGTGAGGGTGGCGATCGTTAAATGCCCCAACGGTCGGGATGATGACTTGGCATTGCCTCGCGTCCGGCGATCGACACGTCCTCGGCGTGTTCGGCCGTAGCCCTTGATTGCCACTGTTAGGGCAAGGACCGCTTCGGTGTAAGCCTACCACGACCGGTTCCTTAGCCTCAAAGTGCGGTGGTACAGGTGACATAGTTCACGTGTCAGTCTCACACCCTATGTCGGTGACACCGATCCGGAGATTTAGTTAGGCATGGTGGATCGAACACGGGCGGCTTGCCACTAGACCGGCACCCCGAGTTTGCGGTAGCATGCGGTGCGCGCTTACGCTCATTCTGGCGCCGATCGAGAGCTCCTCGGGATCTTGAGCTAGTGCACCTTTTCGTATCGACGATGAGACAGTGCCGAGGCCGGGACTTGTTTCCGTATAGTGCGTTTAGTGTGTTGTGGTATTTTTCCGGACTAAGACCACGAGATGGCATCCGAGGTCCAAGTGTGGACTTAGCTATGTGCTCCGCTCTGTGTTTGTTCTCATAGCTTGCATACATTCTTCTAGATGATCATGTATATCGTATTGTACCCGGTTGGGGATTCTTACTGGGTAATTCGTTACTCACCCTTATTCGTGGTTTTCCACGAGGTAATCAAGCGGGAGACAGGATGGTGAAGGAGGAGCTATGATCATGGAACTCTTTGTCATCTCGATTGTTTTATTTTAATTATCATGACTCTTCACTTTTTATTGTTTCCCCGAATGCATGTAGGCGGGCACAGAGCCCGGGATGTTTTCTTACGTTTTATGGATTCCAGCATATTGGTACTTGTGGATTGTTTTAATGGTTTAAATAAATCTCTCGATCAGAGTGTGCTTTTAGAAATGTATGTTTTGGTTGTTGAATGTTTCTGTTTTTACTTGGAATCCGAAATGTATTTTTCATAATGTCTTTTATTTTCACTACATGCATTGGGGTAAAGGCCCATTTAGAGCCCCTTTTGGGTCGGGTCTTTACAAGTGCGCAGCTGGGCAACACGGACGAGGCGGGCGAGCTCAGGGCCGCAACGCGACGACTGGCGAGGAGGCGCGAGTGGTGGCCGGGCGAGCGGGCCGGGCGAGGGTCGGGCTGGCTGCTCGAAGTGGGCGAGCCAAAAGTGGGTCGGCTAGGAGGGGGGGCTAGGTCGGGGAGAGAGAGAGAGAGAGAGAGAGAGAAAAGTGGTTTTGGGAAAAAAAATAAAAGAAAATGGAAAATAAAAAGGAAAAATATGGGATTTTATCCAAAAATCCAACCTTATCCACTCTTAAAACCATAAAATCCCATTTCCCGGCTTCCTCCTTCGAGACCCGACCGAAGCAATCTTTTCCAATAAATAAAACTCACTTAAATCCAACTCCCAAACCAACAATAAGGGCCCGGGCTCGAATCCCAAAGGAAGCACACAACCAGCCATCACTTTGCCAAAGCCCAAACCACAACCGAGCATCCAACCGACTAGCCCAAACACCACGGGACTCGCAGTCAACAACAAACAAGCCTCGACAAAGGCAGGAGCTACCTCGAAGCCGTGAAAACCACAAATCCTGCCCGAGGAGCCAAAAGACCAAAATACCCCCAAGGGTCCAAACGGCTCTAAAACCCAACCAAACAACCAAATCTTGACTCGAAGGCACCTCGAAAACTGGAATAGGAAACTGGGCTGTTACAATACTCCCTCCTTTTAAGACTTTCGTCCTCGAAAGTCCTAAGACGAAACAGCTCCAGGAAAACTCCACCGATCCATTAACCGAACTTCTCGGCCAAGACAACACTAGCCCTTGCTCGAGAACCAAACCCTCTTGGGTTCTCAAAGGCTCAAAGCCACAATGCCAACCAATCTGCCACCAACGGGGCAAAGCTAACTGTAAGAGATCGACCCGAATGGGGCACTAAATGGGCCCTTACCCCAATGCATGCATTCAAAGTAAAGGACATTAAACAGACATGATTTCGGATTCCAATTAAAACAAAAACATTCAAAATAACCCCTTTAAAACTAGACAATTTCCCTGGAACTCGTCCCTGTTTCCAAGCACTGTTCCAAGATAAATACATTTCCAATGTTTACTACGAGATTTACTAAAAACCATTCAAAACTGTTCGGATACAAAATCTTTGGAATCCACAAATATTTACAAAACATCCTAGGGCTCGTGCCTGACTACATGCATTCAGGGGAAAACAAAACATAAAGAGTCATAATACAAAAATCGAGTTGGAAGACTGGGCCCCATGATCACAGCTCCTCCTTCACCATCTGCCTCGCAACTTGGTTACTGTGGAAAACCACACGAAGGGTGAGTAACGAATTACTCAAGAAGAATCCCCAACCGGGTACAATACGATATACATGGTCATCTCGATGAGCGTATGCAAGCTATGAATATAAACACATAATAGAGCACATAGCTTAGCCCACACTTGGGCCTCGGATGCCAGCTTAGGGTCTTAGTCCGGAATAATATCACCACACAGTCCAATACACAAGTCGCCCTATACGAGAAAAAGTCCCGGCCTCATCCTGTCTACTGTCGACGAAAGGTACACTGGCTCAAGATCCCGATGAGCTCTCCTGGCCGTATTTGTAATGAGCGTAAGCATGTACCGCGTGCTCTGCTGCAGACTATGGAGGGTCTTTGGGTCTAGAGGCAAGCGCCCATGTCGATCCACCACGCCTAACTAAATCTTTGGATCGGTGTCACTGACATAGGGGTGTGAGACCTGGACACGTAAACTATGTCAGCCTGAACCACCGCACCTGGGGTCAAGGAACGGTCGTGGTAGGCTTACACCAAGAAGCCGTCCTTGCCTTAACAGGTGGCAATCAGAGGCTACTGCCAAACAGCTGGGACGGCGCGCGCGCGGTGTTCGGCGAGGCTCGGCGGCAGGGCTGCTTCTGCGCACGCGAGCACGGCGAACAGGGGCGATGGAGAGAATCCGAATTCTAGCGATTGGCGAAGATTCGACGGCCGATAGTTGTTGGAGGAACTCTCCTACGCAAGCTGCACAAAACCCATCCAGAAATTCACTTCAACACGGGCGGGAAACGAAGCCCGGAAGGAGGGGACTCGGATCGAAGAAGAGAGGAAGAAAGGCTTACCTGCTGCCCGGAATTGGAACTCAACTTCGAAAATGGAGGGAGAACTCGGTCGAATTGGAGCTGGAGAAGGACGGAATCGCAAGGAAAAGCTCGGTCGGTCGGAGAGGGAATATCGCGAGGAAGAAGAAGAAATGGGGAAGAAAGCTCGGGCGGTCGGCCTTTATATCAAATCTCCACTGCTCACGGCATATATACAAGATCGCGCGCATAGATTAACAAACACGCCCGGTGGCTCGATTGGCAGCGCCCCCTGCCTAGCACGCGACACGTCCTTGGCTCGTATCTCACTCGACGCGCTATTTAATTCCCTATTTATTTTTACTCTTTCCCAAGCCCGAAAGTCTTCACCAAAATTCCCGATCCCATTCTAATCGACTCATAATTTTTCCGGCAATTAACAAATACAAAACCGGCCCTGTCGGCCCCACCCAAAATTACCAAAATGCCCCTGGGCCTCTCGGGAAGACTGGGATGAAAATTCCGGGCCGTTACAATATCCCCCCCTTATAAGACTTTCGTCCTCGAAAGTCACTTAAGATTGGAACAGCTCGAGATACTGCAATCTCATCTCATCCTCCCGCTCCCAAGTGGCTTCCTCTGAACTCTGACTCCTCCACTTTGAATCTTTACCAACCGGATTTCACGACACGCAGGTGTCTTTGTCTCAAAAGCAAGAATCCTCACCGGCTTCTCTTCAAGCTCAAATCCTCATTCACCGCAAAGGCTCAAAATCAACAATGTGCGACGGGTCCGCACGCATCTTGCCAAAGACATCGAAACATGAAAAACAACGCGCTGCCGAAAATGACGGAGGCAAGGCTAATCGATAAGCGACCCTGCCGATCCTCTCCAGAATCTCAAACGGACCAACAAAACGGGGACTCAGCTTCCCACGCTTGCCAAACCTCAAAACACCTCGCATCGGTGCGGCCTTTAGGAATACATGTTGGCCAACCTCAAACTCCAAATCCGCGCGAACATCGGCATAACTCTTACATGCGCTCTGTTTGTCAACATACGAGCTCTAATCTTCTGCACGGCACCATTGGTCAAGCTGCAACAACTCGGGACCCAAAACACGCCTATCACCAACCTCTTCCCGAACACGGGAGATCGGCAACGCTTACCATACAAAGCCTCGAATGGAGCCATCCAGATAAATCGATCGATAATCGTTGTTATACGCAAACTCCATAAGATACTGATCATGGTCCCAATCGCGGGAAATCCAACACACAAGCCCTCAACATATCTTCAAGAATCTGGTTCACCTCTCTCACCGCATCCATCGGCCGAGGGTGAAAAGTCATATTTGAAAATCGCACTCGTGCCTAAACCCTTTGGAGCGCTCTCGAAAGCGAGAAGTGAACCTCGAATCATGGTCGAATCGATCCTCACAGCACACCGTGATAACGAATGATCTGTCTCAAAAACAAGCGCGCGCATCGTTCCACGGTATAAGTGTCTCTACAGGGAATGAAGTGTGCGCTCTTAGTCAATCGATCGACTACCACCCAAATCGAGAGAACTTCCTGAGTCCTCGGCAAAAGCAGAAATAAAGTCCATGGAGATCTCTTCCCACTTCCATCGAGGTACACTCGTGGCAGTTTGCAACAAACCGGCCGGGTCTGCTGCTCGGTGCCTTCACTTGGCGACAAGTGAGACATCGATCGACAAACTCCGCAACATCTCTTTTCATACCCATCCACGAGAATGTCTCGCTTAAGATCACGATACATCTTGGTACCCCCGGGTGCCAAGCAAACAGAGAACTGTGGGCCTCTCGAGAGCAACTCGTTCGCAATCCTGCGACATCCGGAACACACAACCGGCCTCTGACGTCAAATTTCACCGTCGTGTGAATACACAAAGTCAAAATCTCCATCAGCACTAACTCTGTCAAATAATCTCTTAAGTGCGGGTCACTCACTCGGTGACTATCAATAATCCATTTGTCTAATCGATGGTTTGGGATCACAATTGAGCTACTCGGCAAATAACCTCACCCAACAACATCGCAATCTCGGCCGCTCGAATTTCTCTCCGTGTCTGGTGGGAACTCAACAACACCGCGGAGTGCGACGTCTTCCTACTCGAGCATCGGCTACAACATTGGCTTTACCCGGATGGTACAGAATCTCGCAAATCATAATCTTTCACTAACTCTAACCATCTCCTATGTCTCATATTGGCTCTTACGAGTAAGCAGATACTTGAGGCTCGGTGATCGGTAAACATCTGGATCCGCTCACCATACGTGTAATGCCTCCAAATCTTTAGTGCAAACACCACTCGCCGCCAACTCCATATCATGAGTCGGATAGTTACGCTCATATGGCTTGGTGACGGGAAGCATAAGCAATGACCTTCCGTCTTTGCATCAACACACAACCCAACCCGAACTTGGAAGCATCGGCTGTAAACCACGAAACCACACTGTCCCCCGGATCGCCAACATCGTGTTGAAGTCAAATCGCGCTTGAGCTCGGCAAAGCTCTCATCACACCTACCGTCCCAAACAAACTCGACACCCTTCCTCGTCAAGCGAGTGAGGGGCGAGGCTATGGCGAAAAGTCCTTAACAAACCAGAGCGGTAGTAACTCGCCAAACCTAGGAAGTCGCTTATCTCGATGGCGAAGTTGGCTTGGCCCACGAACTCACGGCCTCAATCTTTGCAGGATCCACGGCTATACCATCTCTCGAGACTACGTGACCTAAGAAGGCCACTTGTTCCAACCAGAACTCACATTTGGAAAACTTCGCATAAAGCTGGTTTTCCCTCAAGGCTGCCAACACTTTCCTCAAATGCTCTGCATGATCCTCCCTGGTCCTTGAATAGATTAGAATATCGTCAATGAACACGATGACGAAGCTGTCCAAAAATGCTTTGAACACCCTATCCATCATGTCCATGAACGCTGCTGGTGCATTCGTCAATCCAAACGACATGACCCCAAACTCGTAGTGCCCATATCTAGACCTGAACGCTGTCTTAGGAATGTCGGCGTCCCTAATCCGCAACTGATGATACCCGGATCTCAAATCTATCTTGGAGAACACCGAAGCTCCCTGAAGCTGATCGAACAAATCATCGATACGAAGCAACGGATACTTATTCTTCACTGTCACCTTATTAAGCTCACGATAGTCAATGCATAGGCGCATCGAACCATCCTTTTTCATCACAAACAACACTGGCGCTCCCCACGGGGACGCACTCGGACGGATGAACCCTCGATCCAACATCTCCTACAACTGAACCTTCAGTTCCTTTAACTCAACTGGCGCCATACGATACGGAGCCTTCGAGATAGGGAGGGTCCCTCGCTCGAGCTCAATTGTGAAGTCAACCTCTCTCTTCGGGGGCAACCCCGGTAACTCCTCAGGAAACACATCAGCAAACTCCCGCACAACCGGCACTTGATCAATAGTCAGTGAGAGACGGCTCTCTCCGGACAATTTGGCTAGGTAGCCCCAAGCTCCATGAGCTAGCAAACGACGAGCTTTCACAGCTGACACCATCGGCGGGCAAACTCCACCCTGGACTCCACGAAACTTGAAGCTGGGTCTACCCGGCGGCCTGAACACTACTTCCTTCCGGTGGCAGTCAATCAATGCGTGGTTAGCGGCTAACCACTCCATACCAAGAATCACATCGAATCCACTCATGGGTAGAACTATGAGCGTAGCTACCAGCAACTCTCCGGATATCTCGATTCGGCCATCCTTAACCTTATCTTTTGCTAACATATTAACTCCCGAAGGAGTTGCAACAGATAATTCAAAACCTAGAGGCTCTAATCTCAACCTAGCATGCTCAGCAAACAATACAGATACAAACGAGTGCTTAGAACCAGAGTCAAACAAGACAAATGCACAATGATCCAAAACAAGAAGCGCACTCGCCACTCACGGCATCGCGCGCTCGGCCTCCGACGGTTCAGAGCGAACACCCCACTTCGCTGCTGCAGACTGACAGTCGAATCGCCATAGCCTGGCCGATCACGAAACGGATCACATGCCCCTCTTTTCCACATCGAAAACACCGCCTAGGCCCGGTCTGACAAACTCCAAAGTGGGCTCTTCCATAAGTGGCACAGGTGGGAATCTGCCTAGGACCGCCCTGCTGGCGAGGCTGGAACTGGGCCGATATCCTACGCCGTCCCGGTTCGGCGCGCTTGGCGACGCCGCCGCCTCCTCAGACTCAAACCTCCTCTTCGTCCCACTACATGGGACAGACGCTATCTCGGGCGGCGACGATCCGCCGCCAAGCAGGATACTTTCCGTTGTAAATAGTGGCCAGCTGAACAGCTCTAGCATAAGTGTCAGGGGCCTGTGCCCTGACATCCTGAGACACACCCTGCCTCAGACCAGAAATGAACTTCCGAATTTTCAACTCAGGGGTTGCTATCAGCTGCGGAGCAAAATAACCATACTCCGAAAACTTCCTCTCGTACTCCTCTATAGAATCAGAACCCTACTTCAGATTCTGGAAAAGCGCTACCATCTTCTCTTGAGCCTCATCACTAATGTACTTGGCCTTGAATTCTGACTTGAAGAACTCCCAGGTAGCAGGTGGAGACCCAGCTGGTCTCTCACTCAAGGTGAACTCCCACCACCGTCTAGCTACGCCCCCTAACAAGTGGGCTGCGCACCTCGGCCTCTGAACATCGGGGCACACCATAATCATGAAGGTGCACTCCAAATAGGCAATCCATCTAGCTGCTGCTAAAGCCTCACCTGTGGCATCAAACTTATCAGGGTTCCATTTCACGAAATCCTTCAACCATTTACCAAGCTCATCGGCACCCTCTCGCCACCTCCGCCACAAGGCTGCTGGCTCTGCTGAGAGCTGGGAGTCTTCTTTGCGCCTCTTTGAATCAAACGAGTCATTTGCTCGATCCGAGCTCGGGACTCTTCCATTGTCTTGGCGCCAACAAAGCTCGGTCTCGCCCTCCGCCACTCAATAGGTCGACCACCATAGACCTCATAGAATTAGCAAATTCGCTGCCCGGGAGTAGTCTCACGGCGCACGGTCGCCTCAATGCCTACTCTGGGCTCAACGGGGGGAGCTACAGGCGGAATGCTATCGATCTCGGCTTGGGACGATGTCCTGCGGGGTCGATCCGATCCTCGACACCTCGGCCTCCTCTCGGCGTCCTCTTCGACGCGGGTAAGCGGCATCTTGGCGATCTACACCCAAACCAATAACGAGTCGAGAACACCGCTGCGTCCGCTCCACAACACTACACAAGGCATACACTAGATGGCGTGTATTGTAAATTCTTAACCCTTTTTCTCAACAACAAATTGTAAACTTAGGCGCACTGATGACCGTCTGAGTGCTAGTGATCATGGGAAAGCGACCTACAACAACAGTCATACTACGAATTTATGACTACGAGCTCTCGATACCAACCTGTAAGAGACCAGACCGAATGGGGCACTAAATGGGCCCTTACCCCAATGCATGCATTCAAAGTAAAGGACATTAAGCAGACATGATTTTGATTCCAATTAAAACAAAAACATTCAAAATAACCCCTTTAAAAACTAGACAATTTCCACGGAATGCCCCTGTTTCCAAGCACTGTTCCAAGATAAATACATTTCCAAAGTTTACTCGATCGGATATTTACTAAAACCATTCAAAACTCATTCAGATACAAAATCTTTGGAATCCACAAATATTTACAAAACATCCTAGGGCTCGTGTCTTGGCTACATGCATTCAGGGAAAACAAAACATAAAGAGTCATAATACAAAAATCAGAGTTGGAAGACTGGGCCCCATGATCACAGCTTCTCCTTCAACCATCCTGTCTCGCAACTTGGTTACCTGTGGAAAAACCACAGTAAGGGTGAGTAACGAATTACTCAGTAAGAATCCCCAACTGGGGTACAATACGATATACATGGTCATCTCGATGAGCTTATGCAAGCTATGAATATAAACACAGAATAGGGCACATAGCTTAGCCCACACTTGGGCCTCGGATGCCAGCTTAGGGTCTTAGTCCAGAATAATATCACCACACAGTCCAATACACAAGTCGCCCTATACGAGAAACAAGTCCCGGCCTCAGCCTGTCTCATCGTCGACGAAAGGTACACTGGTTCAAGATCCCGATGAGCTCTCGGCCGTGGCCTGTAATGAGTGTAAGCATGTACCGCGTGCTACTGCAGACTATGGGGGGTGCCGGGTCTAGAGGCAAGCTGCCCATGTCCAGTCACCACGCCTAACTAAATATTTGGATCGGTGTCACTCACATAGGGGTGTGAGACCTGGACACGTAAACTATGTCAGCCTGAACCACCGCTTTGGGGCCAAGGAACGGTCGTGGTAGGCTTACACCAGAAGCCGTCCTTGCCTTAACAGTGGCAATCGGGGGCTCTACCGCCAAACATGCCGAGGACATCTTGGGTGCCGGGGACGAGGCAATGCCAAGTCATCATCCCGACCGTTGGGGCATTTAACGATACCGCCACCCTCACCCAAGATTGCGGGGCCTACCGGTAGGGTTAGCTAATCCCTCACGGGGTCCGGGGACGAGCATCGTCTCGACGTCCCCCGCCATGGATGCAAGGTACTTTATGCATCGGGCCGGATGATGCTATCTACCCGCAACTCTAACTTTGCCTAGCAAGCAAAGCAAACAATTCCATAAAATCCAATACGTGCTCAATAAGAATACAACGAGCCTAGCATGATACTACGAAGCAAGAGCAGAGATACGAGCATGCTAGAAAGGAACAACCTAGCATGGATTAACATGAGAATTAATCAGAACAACATGCTAATCGGGAATTGAATTGAGTACCTAGCTATACATGTCAATAAACACAAACAAGCAATCAATCAGCAATCACATATAATATCGCAGGGTTCACACAACTCCGGTAAGAAATCCTTACCTTGGTCGGGGACGATTTGACACGAAACCTAAGCGGCGAACGAACCCGAACTAGCTATCGAGAACGAGGGGCGACGAACGCACGAACGAGCCGATTGCACGAACGGGGCAGCAATGGGGTGGGTGGCGTGGCTGGGCGCAAAAATGGGCGTCTTTGGCGCTACTGGGATGTGACGCTTGCGGACGGATCTTCGGGCGAAGCAAAGGCGCGCGCGCGCGACGCAAGCAAGATACAATTTGGGACGGCGTGGGCCGTGACACAGAGCTGGGCGAGGCGCGTGCGCGTGTCGTGCGGCGACTTTCGGCGGCAAGGGCGCCTGCGCGACGCGAGCACGCGAGCAGGGCTCGCTTTTTTTTTTTTTTTGCGCGCGAACAGCGGCGATGGAGAAAATCCGAATTCGAGCGATTGGCGAAGATTCGACGGCCGATAGTTGTTGGACGAACTCTCCTACGCAAGCTACACAAAACCCATCCAGAAATTCACTTCAACACGGCCGGGAAACGAAGCCCCGAAGTAGGGGACTCGGATCGAAGAAGAGTGGAAGAAAGGCTTACCTGCTGCCCGGAATTGGAACTCAACTTCGAAAATGGAGGGAGAACTCGGTCGAATTGGAGCTGGAGAAGGACAGAATCGCAAGGAAAAGCTCGGTCGGTCGGAGAGGGAATATCGCGAGGAAGAAGAAGAAATGGGGAAGAAAGCTCGGGCGGTCAGCCTTTATATCAAATCTCCAATGCGCACGGCATATATACAAGATCGCGCGCATAGATTAACAAAGACGCCCGGTGGCTCGATTGGCAGCGCCCTCTGCCTAGCACGCGACACGTCCTTGGCTCGAATCTCACTCGACGCGCTATTTAATTCCCTATTTATTTTTACTCTTTCCCAAGCCCGAAAGTCTTCACCAAAATTCCCGATCCCATTCTAATCGACTCATAATTTTTCTGGCAATTAACACATACAAAACCGGCCCTGTCGGCCCCACCCAAAATTACCAAAATGCCCCTGCTCCGATCCGCTCAAGGATCTCAAAAGGCCCTACAAACCTGGGGCTCAAACTAAAGCCCTGCTAATCCAACACTGAACACCTCTCTACGGTGTTACTCTCAACAAACTCGCAGACTGGGCACAAGCTCCAAAACTGTACACCACGCTCTGGCAAAACTCCTATGGGAGCTCACAGCTGTTAACAAAGAGCCTCAACCAAACAACAAACTGGCCAAACAACTGAACCTCCCAGGTTCCAGAAACCAAACGGCCTACTCTTACTTCACAGAGACCAACGAACCTCAAACCTTGCCTACAGCCTTAACGAGGCAAGGGGCACCAACATTCCTCTCAAGGAAAACTCGGGCTGCAAGGACTAAACCATCACGCAGCTCTCTGCGGCACAACACCTTGAGGAAAACAGCTCAACAATTTTACCAACCAAAGCCACGGCACCTCTGTGCCAACTCACTCAAACGGCTCTACTACGCCAACTGCGAACGCAACACAACTAGGAGCAAAGCCCGAGAAGGGCTTGCTCAGCAGAACTTAACCCAAACTTATAACGAGCAACGCTCGCCTCCAAGCTACTACTCAACTCTAAAAATCCAACTGGCTACTCAAAGGACTTCTCCTTTAAGCTTAAGCCTAACTCAGCTTCTGTAAAGACCCGACCTGGAATACGGTCCTAAACCTAGGTCCTCACTCAGCATGCAAGTTAAATATTTCAACAAGCGGTTCAGTTCTCATATTTAAAACTTTTTCAAAACATTTGGAAACGCGGAACACTTAAAACATAACCAACAATTTTCATAAAGCAAATCCAATCAAGGTAAAGTAAGCCTGGCCAGTATTTATAAAAAGAACATTCAAAAGCAGTTTAAACAACTTTAACATCATTCCCTAGGACTCCTATCCATCTACATCTTTGAATAAATAAATGCAAACAATAAAAGACAGAGTCTGCCAAGACCCCCATGATCAAACAAGCTCCTCCGCTTAGCCATCCCGGTCTTTGTCCCAAGTTACCCAGTAGAAAAACCACAAAAATAAGGGTGAGTATAAACATACTCGTGAAGAATCCCCAACCAGGGTACAATACGATACATCAGTCATCTAGCACCCTAGTATACATGCAAATAAAACAATGACTTAGAGCAAAGCAGTTGAATTAGGCTATGAGCTACTCCTAGAGCGAGCCTATTCAAGGGCTTACATCTACAGCCTATCCTAGGTTCTACACTTGGATGCCCATCGGGGTCTTACACCTCCAACTCAATGATGCCCATCGGGGACTTACACACCTAGGATGCCCATCGGGGTCTTACACCTCCAACTCGGTGATGCCCATCGGGACTTACACACCTAGGATGCCCATCGGTCTTACACCTCCAACTCGGTGATGCCCATCGGGACTTACACACCTAGGATGCCCATCGTGGTCTTACACCTCCAACTCGGTGATGCCCATCGGGGACTTACACACCTAGGATGCCCATCGTGGTCTTACACCTCCAACTCGGTGATGCCCATCGAGACTTACACACCTAGGATGCCCATCGGGTCTTACACCTCCAACTCAGTGATGCCCATCGGGGACTTACACACCTAGGATGCCCATCGGGGTCTTACACCTCCAACTCAGTGATGCCCATCGGGGGCTTACACACCTAGGATGCCCATCATGGTCTTACACCTCCAACTCACATACGGATGTCCATCGGGGTCTTACCCGAGCGGGACCTAAACTAGTTACCCCTACCATCTTCTACACTATATATCACCTGTCTATCCCTAGCATGGAACTAATCAGGAGAAAATAGGACAAGGTTATGCCAATATAAGGATACCCCTAGCATGTACCTAATAGAATATAACAGGGACACAAGAACAACACGATCTGGAAGCAAGAGAAAACATGTAACCTACCCACTGGAAATTTCATACAATCACAAGACATGGCATGTTGGAAGAACAAACCTAGCATGCCACTAACATGAACAACAAGCAACATGCTAGCAAGATTTCAAACACAAGCTGTTCAATAGCTGACATACTCATAACAACAACCAAGCATACAAGGCACAATCATGATAGCATCGCAGGGTCCACACAACCACGGTAAGAAATCCTTACCTAGGGGCAAGCGGAAAATAACTACCATAAGCCAACCAAGCGACTCCCGAGCATCTAAGTGAACCCGAGCAACCTAAGCATTTAATAAAAATATCCCAATTAAATAACAACAGCCAATCAACTTAGGGTCCAAAAGAGTGGAGGCTCGGGAATTACCAACCGAGAAGGCACAAGGTCTCGGCCCAAATTTCTTGGCAAAAATCAGGCTCTCGGCAGCAAGGGGCAAAGCGGGTTGGGCAGAGGCGAGCAACTGGCGCTGGCTGGCGCGCTACTGGGCGGCGAGGGACGGGAGCGCGCGCGGTCGGCACGGCGACACGGACTAGGCGCGCGGGCATGACGCGAGCAGGCTGGCGGGGCGTCTGGGCAAGATGCACGTATCTTTGGGCGTCTGGGCTGGTTTGGTCGGTAGGCGACAGTGAGAGGGTATCTTTGGGGCGTTTGCCGCCGCCACGTGCAGGCGTGCGACAGTGGAAATTTCGCTCGCTGCTGGTCTTGGTGGCTCGGTGCGGCTCGGTTGGGTTTCTTGGTGAGGTCGGCAAGGAGAGAGAGAGAGAGAGAGAGAGAGAGAGAGAGAGAGAGAGAGGGGGAAAGAATAAGGGTTTTTCTCTTTTCTTTTTCTTTTTCCTAAATTAAATAGGTTTTGGGTGGTCCAAAATCCCTTCGCAAGGCTTTCCTCCTTCGAGTCCTAGCTGACGCATTATTTTCCATTTAATAAAACCCATTTAAATCAAGCCTCCTAATAACCGTTAGGTCAAGGGTTCAATTCCCAAAGGAAGCACTCTAATTAACAATAATTTTGCTAATTACCAAAACACCTCCAAACTTCCAACAACTAGCCCGAATTTCTTGGCTCCTGCAACGAACAATAATCAAGCCTCGACAAAGGCAGGAGTGACCCTGGAGTCCTCAAAATCCACAAAACCCTGACCGCGGGAAAAAAGACCAAAACGCCCCTAAAGGTTAAAAATAGCACTAATGACCCATCCGAACATCCGAATAATGAACCGGAAATACCTGGGAAACCGAAATAGAAAACTGGGCCGTTACAATACTCCCTCCTTTTAAGACTTTCGTATTCGAAAGTCCTAAGACGAAACAACTCTAGGAAAACTCCACTGATCCTTAACCAACCAAACTCCTTGTCAGGCCAACAATAGTCCTTCTTCGAAACCCCAACCCTCTTGGGTTTCCAAAGGCTCAAGCCATAAAGACATCGAGTCTGCCATAAACTATCTCAACCAAAACTGAACATACACTGAGCTTCGAAGAAAAAGATGCGATAGTGCTAGTCGGTATGCCACATCCTCAAACTCGCATCAACTCTCAAACGGTCTCACAACCCTAGGGCTCACTTATCCCTGCTGACCCAACTCAGAACGCCTCTCCACGACGCTACTCTCAAAGAAACTCGTGGGACGGGTCACATGCTCTAAAACTCTACGCCACGCACCGGCGTAACTCCTCTTAATACTCACAGCTGTTAACAAACAATCTCAACCCTACACCATGCTGGCCAACCAACTGAACCTCTCGAGTTCCAGAAACCAGTCAGCCTACTCTTACTTCACAAGAGACCAACGAACTCCAATGGTTGCCTATAAGCCTTAACGAAATCCAATCGAACCACCATCTGGCGGCCGATCCCAAAGGCAAACTTTTCCAACTAGAATGCGTCCACAACACTTAAGCAACCATCTTGAAGAGCACCGACGCACTCAAGCCAAGGGCACATACCTGGTTCACCAGACGGCTAACCCCACTCACACTAGCTGAAACTTCAGCTACGACCACCCGTGAAGGGACAAGGTCCAGGAACAGGCTCCACTCAGCCAAACTAATAAACTGAAGCCCCTCATCGGCCGACAACAACTTTCCAATGCAATCCGATCAGCCACTGGCCTAAGAGAATATCGCCAGACAAGAAAACAAACAACATACCTTTCTTGGAAATCTCGAGCAGCAAGGAATAAAACAGACACACGGCTACTTGCAACACAACACCTCGAGGATAAAAACTCAAAGGTTTAACCAACCAATGCCACGACACCTCTATGCCAACCCCCTCAACTTTGGCTCAACTAAATGCCAACCACGAACACGCAACAACCAGGAGCAAAGCCTGAGAAAGGCTTGCTCTGCAGAACTCAACTCAAGCTTACAACTGGCGAAGCTCGCTTCCAAGGACATGCAACTCTCAAGTCCAACTGGCTAAACAAATGACTTCCTCCTTTTAGCTTAGGCCTAACTCATCTTCCAACCAGAAACTCCACAATAGATTGAACCACCAACTTAGAACTAGCAGTATCTATCCAAACACCGAAGGAGGTGCCAACTCATAAAACCTTCCAAACAAGAGTAAGTTCTCAGGGCCACGCCCGCTCTCTCCAACCAAGCTAGCTCTTACAACATGGGACCCAAACCTTGGCCAACTACAAGCACCAACAGATAACAGTTTCGAAGCCAACGCGGAGGTACTAAAACAACACTAGCTCGTCAACCGACTACAAGCTTCCAACAACTCAACCGAGGAACACTGCCTGGATCTGGCTGAGCTTTGGTGAGGCTCTCCATAACCTAGGGTTCCTCCGATCACCCTCCAGACACACACGGTAGTCAAACGGTCTAATGCATAAGCGGCTACACGGGCACAACTCTCTCTCCAGCATCTCAACTATGCTGGCACTCTCCAACTCCTCAAAAAACCAAGAAGACCATAAATACTACAGAATGTGTCAGCCTCCAACTCAAGCATCGACCACATTGTAGCTTCTACCCAGGGTAGGGATCCGATCAACACTCTTAGCAATGACGGTCAAAAACTACGCAACTTTGCTACCACCGCCCTTGTTTAGTTCCAACTGAACTCCAACCATCGATCAACAAGAAATGCATCTACCCAGGTCAAGGGCCAACTAGCATAACTTGCCTACGCAACAACCCGACTACCGGCACAGTAACCTCTCAACCAAAGTTAGGGCACTTGCCAAGAACTAAAGCCTAACTTCTCGGAACTGAGCACTGGTTTCTCAACCCGAATCCTTTCGTGGTTCCCAAAACATACCCCACGGAACGAGCTACACAAAAGTACACTGGCGTGCACAGCTCCAACTTGATTCCTTAAGATCCAACACGAACTCTAGCACAAGGCAACCTTTGCCTCCAAGAAGAGCCACAACTAGCAAGGGAGCAACAAGAGTTCAAACCCACTCGGGGTCAACTCACCACGAAATGCCACATTGGCAACCTCACTCTACAAGAGCATAACCACACCAAGCTAACAACCTCATACCAATGTGTCCACCAAATGTGCTCCGCACAATCCATCCAACACATGGCTCCCACGCTGGACCAACCACGCATCATCAATGCCAACTCTACTCGTACCAAGGAAACTCAAGGGTAGTCAAATCACTCTACCAACAAACTGGCTCACAAGCCCACAACACAAACGCGGGAACTCGAACGCGGTAGCCCTTAACAACCTACAACCTCTTTTGTACCCAACTCCTGGTGACCTTGAAAGCTTTTGCTTTCCCTCGAACGTCCTCACACTCGTAGTCCTACGACTACCACCGAGCTAGATCCCTTATGCAACCCAAATAGGTGCAACCTCAGAACATTGGTACAAGGCTAGTGGGGATGCTAAACTCCGGGCGGGTCATAAAACTACCGCACACATCAGTGCGAGTGGCTGAACCTAGGCCTCCTTATCGAGCTTGGTGCCACAGCACTACATCCTTTACAACACAAACATCCCTTTACGGGCTTTAAGCCCCTCCGAGGGTAAGGAAGGTCACACTCAGGGACAGGCAATGGCACTCAACACAAGAGTCTCAACACTCGAGTAGTCTACTCTCTGGCAACTCGTCTAGCAGACATGCCACGGCCTACTCCTGCATCCCACTCGATGCTCAACAACTACTCAGGCCAACACTCAGGTGACATCAACTAGTTCCACCTTTGGAACATGCTAACAAAAAGGGTGCTCCACTTCTACTAGCCAACAAAAAAAAAACAAGGACGGATTAAGTCCTCACAAGCAAACTTCACACTTCACCCTGGCCACGAGGATACTAAAAGAGTTGGCTGCAAAACGACAGCAGGCTTGCAAGGGGTCAAGATGTCTCGACATCTTCCTCAAAAGCTACAAACATGGCACTTGCCAATCGACCGGGTGACTCGTGGAGACTCTGCTAGTCCACCTCTCTCAAGGGACTTCCACCACCAAGCGTCAGATCAAATAAAGCACCAGAACGGCACGCCTTGGCCTCTGAACATCAGGTCATCCCCACACTCGGATGATAAACTCGATCCTGGCCAACCACCTAGCTTCTGCTTGCCAAACTCGGCGGCTCCATCAGGCCAACTAACTCATCAGCATAAACCTGCTGATCAAGCCCACCCGAGAACCTTCAGGACTACTAGAGCTACTGGGGGTGTCTTCTAAATAAACTCTGTCTGCTGGGCTATCTGTGCCTGAGACTCCTCACTACGCGCTACAACTGCGCCTGGGTCTCCGCTCTCTAATAGCTAAAAGACCTGCCATCAATTCTCTCATGGCTAGAGCACACTCTACTCAAGGAGTCTCACTCTGAGGCATGCTAGCCTCTACCCTCTTCTCTTGGCAACTCAACTGCCAGGGCCAAATGTGGCCTACAGGTCTAGACAACCCTGGACGTGGTCTCATCATCGACATGCGCAGTCCAACTCCTTGGCTGGAAATACCCAACGTCCCTACTCTTCATTGTGTAATCAGCATAAGCGATCTACACTAAACACAAAGCTAGTCCACACCGGGACTCTCACTACCCCACAAGGGGAACATATGTATACTAGATGCGGTATTGTAAAATAAAACCCTTCGCTTAATGAACTCAGACAAACCTGACGGCCGCGGAGTGTTGATGATCATGGGGACAACAACCTACAAAGCAGGTTAGTCTACAGAATCTATGACTCTGAGCTCTGATACCAACTGTAAAGACCCGACCTGGAATACGGTCCTAAACCTAGGTCCTCACTCAGCATGCAAGTTAAATATTTCAACAAGCGGTTCAGTTCTCATATTTAAAACTTTTTCAAAACATTTGGAAACGGGGAACACTTAAAACATAACCAACAATTTTCATAAAGCAAATCCAATCAAGGTAAAGTAAGCCTGGCCAGTATTTATAAAAAGAACATTCAAAACAGTTTAAACAACTTTAACATCATTCCCTAGGACTCTGTCCATCTACATCTTTGAATAAATAAATGCAAACAATAAACGACAGAGTGCCTGGTGACCCCATGATCAAACAGCTCCCTCCGCTAGCCATCCTGGTGCTGTCCCAAGTTACCTGGTAGAAAAACCACAAAAATAAGGGTGAGTATAAACATACTCAGTAAGAATCCCCAACCGGGGTACAATACGATACATCAGTCATCTAGCACCCTAGTATACATGCAAATAAAACAATGACTTAGAGCAAAACAGTTGAATTAGGCTATGAGCTACTCCTAGAGCGAGCCTATTCAAGGGCTTACATCTACAGCCTATCCTAGGTTCTACACTTGGATGCCCATCGGGGTCTTACACCTCCAACTCAATGATGCCCATCGGGGACTTACACACCTAGGATGCCCATCAAGGTCTTACACCTCCAACTCAGTGATGCCCATCGGGGACTTACACACCTAGGATGCCCATCGGGGTCTTACACCTCCAACTCAGTGATGCCCATCGGGGACTTACACACCTAGGATGCCCATCGGGGTCTTACACCTCCAACTCAGTGATGCCCATCGGGGACTTACACACCTAGGATGCCCATCGGGGTCTTACACCTCCAACTCAGTGATGCCCATCTGGGACTTACACACCTAGGATGCCCATCTGGGTCTTACACCTCCAACTCAGTGATGCCCATCGGGGACTTACACACCTAGGAGGCCCATCGGGGTCTTACACCTCCAACTCAGTGATGCCCATCGGGGGCTTACACACCTAGGATGCCTATCAGGGTCTTACAACTCCAACTCACATACGGATGTCCATCGGGGTCTTACCCAAGCGGGACCTAAACTAGTTACCCCTACGATCTTCTACACTATATATCACCTGTCTATCCCTAGCATGGAACTAATCAGGAGAAAATAGGACAAGGTTATGCCAATATAAGGATACCCCTAGCATGTACCTAATAGAATATAACAGGGACACAAGAACAACACGATCTGGAAGCAAGAGAAAACATGTAACCTACCCACTGGAAATTTCATACAATCACAAGACATGGCATGTTGGAAGAACAAACCTAGCATGGCACTAACATGAACAACAAGCAACATGCTAGCAAGATTTCCAACACAAGCTGTTCAATAGCTGACATACTCATAACAACAACCAAGCATACAAGGCACACTCATGATAGCATCGCAGGGTCCATACAACCACGGTAAGAAATCCTTACCTGGGCGCAAGCAGAAAATAACTACCATAAGCCAACCAAGCGACTCCCGAGCATCTAAGTGAACCAGAGCAACCTAAGCATTTAATAAAAATATCCCAATTAAATAACAACAGCCAATCAACTTTGGGTCCAAAAGAGTGGAGGCTCGGGAATTACCAATCGAGAAGGCACAAGGTCTCGGCCCAACTTTCTTGGCAAAAATCAGGCTCTCGGCAGCAAGGGGCAGGTAGGTTGGGCAGCAGAGGCGAGCAACCGACGCACCTGGCGCAGCCTAGGACGGCGCGCTACTGACGTGGCGCTAGCTGCGGCGACACGGGCGAGCCGGGCGCGCGGGGGGGACGGCGCGCGGTGATCGGCACGGGCGACACGGATCGGGCGCGCGAGCGACGCGAGCAGCAGCCGGGCGGGACGTCTGGGCGCGATGCACGAGCCGTCTTTGGGCTTCTGGCCGCTTGGCTGCTGTGGCGACAGCAGGCCGTATCTGGGCGTCTGGGCTGCTCGGCCGGTGTCACGACAAGTGAAATTTCTGCCGCCGCTGGCAGTGGCTCGGTGTGGCTCGGTGCGGCTCGGTTGGGTTTCTTGGTGAGGTCGACAAGGAGAGAGATAGAGAGAGAGAGAGAGAGAGGGAAAGAATAAGGGTTTTTCTCTTTTCTTTTTCTTTTTCCTAAATTAAATAGGTTTTGGGTGGTCCAAAATCCCTTCCCAAGGCTTTCCTCCTTCGAGTCCTAGCTGACGCATTATTTTCCATTTAATAAAACCCATTTAAATCAAGCCTCCTAATAACCGTTAGGTCAAGGGTTCAATTCCCAAAGGAAGCACTCTAATTAACAATAATTTTGCTAATTACCAAAACACCTCCAAACTTCCAAACAACTAGCCCGAATTTCTTGGCTCCTGCAACGAACAATAATCAAGCCTCGACAAAGGCAGGAGTGACCCTGAAGTCCTCAAAATCCACAAAACCCAGACCGGGGGCAAAAAGACCAAAACGCCCCTAAGGGTTAAAAATAGCACTAATGACCCATCCGAACATCCGAATAATGAACCGGAAATACCTGGGAAACCGAAATAGAAAACTGGGTCGTTACAGCTTCCAACCAGAAGCTCCACTCACGAGGAAAACGGATAACGACAACCTCAAAGCTTACGGATCCTGAGCCACACGAATCTGCAAGACTACCTCGAAAGCTAACACTCGACGCTGACATCCAGGGAGCAACTCAACCACCACAGAGACTAGGGGAAAGGGAAATCTTCAATCCCCAAAGAACCAACAACTTGCCGAAACAACTCTTCATCGGCGGGCCACCGCCTTCTTTGGGACAAACAACTTGCTTGCTAACAACACAATGTAGGGGCACACTCATTTGAAATGTTTGCTGCGCTACTCGATCCACTACACAACTCAGAGCTAAGCCGACTCTCGCCAAACGGAAACGACTTTTCCCAAAGCAAGCAAACTCGGAGATGGGCGCGAACTCACACACGCTCGCCGACTTGCTCAAACCCAAGGCAACAAAGAACCAACTCTCTTGGAAGCAACACCGTGAATAACGACCGTGTTTTTCTTCCCGGTCTTCCGTGTATGCCCTAGGGGTAAATTGGTAATTTGGTCGGGCCGTCGAGTCGTTTGTGTCCTTTCCAGTTGCTAAAATTATTGGATGGTTTTATGTAGGTTTTTGGAGGGGTTTGTGGTTTGGTTTGAGCAAGGTTTGATGCAAAAGTAAAAATAAAGGAATTTGTCTTTGCAGTAGGGGTTTGAAACCTGGTCTCTGGGAAGCTTGTAGAGATGTGTGCCAATTGAGCCATTAGGTGCTCTTGTTACTCTTTCTCGCATCACATCTTAGTTAACCTTGGATTTTGGAGTTTTGGTGCATTTGGTTAAATGAAATAGAATTAGGTTATTCCATCTTCTTCTCCAAAACTATTCTTGGCCGCACAAGCTCTCCTCTCCATTGCCTTGCCGAATTCTTCTTCCCTTGCATCTCCTTGGGTTCGATCATCATCATTCCGGGTAAGTCTTCATCCTCTTCATCTCCTCATTTGGTTTTTGATCTTTGGCCGGAAGGTAAGATGTAGAGTGTGTGTGTGTTTGTGTTGGTTGCGGCCCGAGAGAGAGGAGTGACCATCATCGCCGACCAGCTACCAGACGCCCAGATCTGGCGAACCAGCCCAGCTCAGACGCCCAGATCTGTCGAACCAGCCCAGCTTCGCCACGCCGATCTGTCAGACTGCGAACCAGCGCGCCAGACGCTGATCCGCTTAGCGGCTTTGCCGTTCGTCGTCCAAAGAAGATCGCCCGCTTCGTTGCCGCGTCGCCCGGTCGGCCGCCGCGACGCCGGATCGTGCAAGAATAAAGCAGCCCAGATCGTCGTTCGTCCTCGCCGATCGCTCGCGACGACGCCAGAGGTCTCGCCAGCGCCGCGCGTCCTCGCTGAAGCCGCCGCCGTGTCCAGATCGATCGCGCCCGGCGCCGCGCGCCGCCGCCGAGACGTTCGCCGCGCGCGCCTCGCTGAGCTGCCGCCGTGCTCGCCGATCGCGACGCGCGCGCGCGCCGCGCGCGCGCCGCCGCCAGACGCTCGCCGCGCGCGTATGCGTCCCTGCCGTCTGCGTGCGGTAGCGCGCAGCCGGCAGCGTCCTGTCGTGCGCGTGTGTGCGGCGCGCGCCTGGGCGCGTCTGTCGCGTCGTCTTGCGTGCCCGGGTAGCGGCCAGCGCCGCACCCGCTTGCAGCAGGCTCCAAGCTCGTGTCGTGCGTGCGCGTGAGTTCCCGAGCCGAGCTTGCTGTTCTATTGTTGTTTAGACATTTTAGATGCTGATTATTGTTGGTTTGCTAGGTTCCCGCCGCTAGCTCGGGTTTGTTCCATGACTTAGGATTTGTGTGTAGAAGCCTCCCACCAAGGTAAGGATTTCTTTACCGGAGTTGTGTGGGCCTGCGGTATATTTGTGATTGTTGTTTTGTATGCTCGTGTATGATTATTAGCATGTTTAGCCTAGGTGCTCTGTTCAATTCTCGATCGCATGAACTCTTGTATTGTTTCTCATGTTAGCCCATGCTAGGTTGTTCCATTCTTGCATGTTCGATATCATTCTTGCTTCGTAGTATCATGCTAGGTTCCTTGTATCTCATTGAGCACGTATTGACCGCATTGAATGAATTGTTATTATTGTTATGGTTTAGAGTTCAAGTAGGTAGCATCATCCGGCCGGATGCATAACGTAACTTGCATCCCCGACAGGACGCACGAGATGGTACTCCGTCCCGATCCCGTTAGGGTTTAGCTAACCCTAACGGTGGCCCCGCAATCTTGGGTGAGGGTGGCGATCGTTAAATGCCCCAACGGTCGGGATGATGACTTGGCATTGCCTCGCCCCCGGCGATCGGCACGTCCTCGGCGTGTTGTTACTCAGAACGACCAGTTTTTCTTCCGGTCTTCCGTATGCCCTAGGGGTAATTTGGTAATTTGGTCGGGCCGTCGTGGTCGTTTGTGTCTTTCCGATTACTAAAATTATTGGATGGTTTTTGTAGGTTTTGGAGGGGTTTGAGGTTTGGTTTGAGCAAGGTTTGATGCAAAAGTAAAAATAAAGGAAATTGTCTTTGCAAATGGGGTTTGAACCGGGTCTCCCGGGAAGGTTGTAGAGAGGTGTGCCAATTGAGCCATTAGGTGCTCTTGTTGCTCTTCTCGCATCACTTCTTAGTTAACCTTGGATTTTGGGGTTTTGGTGCATTTGGTTAAATGAAATAGAATTAGGTTATTCCATCTTCTTCTCCAAAACACCTCTTGGCCGCCCAAGCTCTCCATCTCCATAGCCTTGTCGATTCTTCATCCTTGCATCTCCTTGGGTTCGATCATCATCATTAGGGTAGGTATTGATCTTCTTCTTCTTCTCATCCGTTTGGTGTGCGTTTGGCCAAGTGAAAAGAGGTGTGTTGTGTGTGTTGTGTTGATTGCAACACCGGTGAGTAGTAGCGAGCCAAGAAAGACAGATCGCCCCGATCGCTCAGACGCCCAGATCTGTCCCGGCAGCCTTGCCGTTCGCCCCAAAGAAGACAGACGCCTCGTTGCCGCGACGCCCAACCGATCGCTCGACGCCCAGATCTGTCCCAAGAGCCTTGCCGTCGCCAAAGAAGACAGAGCGCCCGATCGCTCGCCGCGACGCCAGAGGTCTCGCGCTCGCGCGCCCTGCGCCGCCATGTCCGCTGCCGCCCATCGCGACGCCGCCGCGGTCGCTTGCCGAATCGCTCGCCCGCGGCGCCGGCGAGCGCGTTCGCGCGCTGCGTCCTGCCGAGCCGCTCGCGTGTGTCATCATCGCGCCGACGCCGGCGCCGCGCGCCAGCTTTCGCCGAGCGCGCTGCGCCGCGCGCATGCGTCCTGCGCTGCTGCGTGCTGGCAGCAGCAGCAGCCAGCAGCGTCCAGGCTGCGTGCTGCGTGCCAAGGCGTCCTGCCGTGCCGGCTCGCCAGCTGACCCAAGCTCGTGTCGTCGCGCCGCGTGAGTTCCCGTGCCGAGCTTGTCGTTTCTATTGTTGTTTAGATATTTTAGATGCCGATTATTGTTGGTTTGCTAGGTTCCCGCCGCTAGCTCGGGATTGTTCCATGACTTAGGATTTGTGTGTAGAAGTCTTCCACCAAGGTAAGGATTTCTTACAGGGGTTGTGTGGACTTCTGCGGTATATTTGTGATTGTTGTTTTGTATGCTGTGTATGATTACTAGCATGTTTATCTCTAGGTGCTCTGTTTTGAATTCTCGAGTGGCATGAACTCTTGTATTGTTTCTCATGTTAGCCCATGCTAGGTTGTTCTATTCTAGCATGTTCGATATCCTGTTCTTGCTTCGTAGTATCATGCTAGGTTCTTTGTATCCGATGGGCACGTATTGGGTGCATTGATTGAATCGTTATTATTGTTAAGGTTTAGAATTGAGGTAGATAGAATCATCCGCCCGATGCATAAAGTATCTTGCATCTATGGCAAGGACGTTCGAGACGATTCTCCGTCCTTGGACCCCGTGAGGGATTAGCTATCCCAACCGGTAGGCCCCCGCAATCTTGGGTGAGGGTGGCGATCGTTAAATGCCCCAACGGTCGGGATGATGACTTGGCATTGCCTCGCCCCGGCGATCGGCACGTCCTCGGCGTGTTCGGCCGTAGCCCTTGATTGCCACTGTTAGGGCAAGGACCGCTTCTCGGTGTAAGCCTACCACGACCGGTTCCTTAGCCTCTCGGTGCGGTGGTACAGGTGACATAGTTCACGTGTCCAGTGTCACACCCTATGTCGGTGACACCGATCCAGAGATTTAGTTAGGCATGGTGGATCGAACACGGGCGGCTTGCCACTAGACCCGGACACCCCGAGTTTGCGTAGCATGCGGTGCGCGCTTACGCTCATTACTGGCGCAGCGATCGGAGAGCTCCTCGGGATCTTGAGCTAGTGCACCTTTCGTGATCGACGATGAGACAGTGAGGCCGGGACTTGTTCCCGTGATAGCGTATAGTGTGTTGTGGTATTTTTCCGGACTAAGACCCGAGATGGCATCCGAGGTCCAAGTGTGGACTTAGCTATGTGCTCCGCTCTCGTGTTTGTACTCATAGCTTGCATACATTCTTCTAGATGATCATGTATATCGTATTGTACCCCGGTTGGGGATTCTTACTGGGTAATTCGTTACTCACCCTTATTCTCGTGGTTTTCCACGGGTAATCAAGGCGGGAGACAGGATGGTCGATGGAGGAGCCGTGATCATGGAATCTCTTTGTCATCTCTAATTATTCTATTTTATTTATCATGACTCTTGACTTTTGTTATTTCCCCGGATGCATGTAGGCGCACAGAGCCCGAGGATGTTTTCTTACGTTTTATGGATTCCAGCATATTTGTACTTGTGGATTGTTTTAATGGTTTAAATAAATCTCACGATCGAGTATGCTTTTAGAAATGTATGTTTTGGTTGTTGAATGTTCTGCTTTTACTTGGGATCGAAATGTATTTTTCTTAATATCTTTTATTTTCACTACATGCATTGGGGTAAAGGCCCATTTAGAGCCCCTTTTGGGTCGGGTCTTTACAGATTGGTATCGAGCTCAGAGTCATAGATTCGTAGAGATCGACCTTTTGTTGTAGGTCGTTTTCCATGATCATCAAGACTCTGATAGTCATCGTGTACACCTAGATTTATTGTTTTAGAAAGGAAAAGGGTTAAGAATTTACAATACCTATCATCTAGTGTATGCCTTGTTTGGTGTTGTGGAATGGTGACAGTGTGTTTTGATTCGTTGTTGGTTTGGATGTAGATCGCCGCGACATACCGATCCACCGCATCGGAGAGGAGGTTCGAGAGCGGTCGAGGTATCGTAATCGGATTTGATATCGCAGGACATCGTCCCCAAGCCGACATCGATGGCATTCCACCGCCAGCCTCCTCGTTACGCCTAGAGCGAAGCGTTGAGGCGATCGCGCCGCGGAGATCGCTCTCCGGAGCAGAGTTTGCCGAGTCTATGAGGGCTTTTATGGTCAGCATGTTGAGTGACCAGAGGGCGCGAGACCCGTGCCTTGTTGGCGCCTGCAGCGGGAAGAGTCGAGTCCAGATCGAGCGGTGACTCGATTGGTTCAAGCAGAGCTCGGTAGCACCTCCAGCTCCACAGGAGCAAGTAGCCCAGAGAGGCAGATATGGCAGAGGGTGCCGAGGAATTGGGTAGGTGGTGAAGGATTTTGTGAAGTGGAAGCTCGAGAAGTTTGATGCCACCGGTGATGCGTTAGCGGCAGCCGTGTGGATTGCCCATTTGGAGTACACCTTCCGATCATGGTGTGCCCCGATATTCAGAGGCCGAGATGTGCGGCTCATGTGCTAGGAGGCACAACGAGATGGTGGTGGGAGTCCACCTTGAGCGAGAGACCACCGGGTCTCCACCCGCTACTTGGGAGTTCTTCAAGGTGAGTTCAAGGTAAAGTTCATCGGTGATGAGGCTCAGGAGAAGATGGTGGAGCTCTTCCGGAACTCAAGCGTGGTTACGATTCCATTGAGGAATATGAGCGCAAGTTCTCGTGAGTATGGATATTTTGCTCCTCGATTGATTGCCACCCCAGAGTCAAGATTCGGAAGTTCATATCCGGATTGAGGCGGAGGTGTTTCCCAGATGTCGTGGCTCGTGCCCCGACACTTATGCTAGGGTCTGCCCGATTAGCCACGATCTATAATGGGAAGTATCCTGCTTTGAGCGGGTTGTTGCCGCTCTGCTCGGGCGCCCCGTCCCAGCAAATTGTGGGGCGTAAGAGAAAGTTTGACTTTCGGAGAGGCGGCGCCACGCCAAGGGCGATTCGAACAGAGATCGGCGGAGAGCTCAGTCCGTTTCAGCCCCGACAAGCAGGAGGACCCCAGCGCTTTCCGCGCTTGTGCTACTTGTGGGAAAGTCCACGCCGAGCTTGTCACTGGACCTAGATTGTGCTTCCGTTGTGGTAGAGAGGGTCACATGGCCCGTTTTTGTGATCACCAACTATGGCAACGGCTCGGAATAGCAGTTGAAGTAGGTCGAGTGTTTGCTACGACCGTCAGAGGCCGAGCGTCACGGATGCCGCCTGTGGCGTGTACGCTTCTTGTTTTAGATCATCTGCGCATTTGTCTTGTTTGATTCTCGGTTCCACGATTCTTTTGTATCCGTGTTGTTTGGTCGAGCATGCTAAGTTGAGGCTAGAGCCTCTAGGTTTTGAGTTATCTGTTGCAACTCCTTCGGGAGTTAATATGTTGGCTAGAGATAAGATTAGGATGGCCGGATCGAGATATCCAGGAGAGTTGCTTGTGGCTACGCTCATAGTTCCGCCTATGAGCGGTTTTGATGTGATTCTTGGTATGGAGTGGTTAGTCGCTAACCACGCGCGTTGATTGACCGCCACCGGAAAGAAGTAGTGTTCTGGACCGCCAGTCGGCCTAGCTTTAAGTTTCGTGGAGTCGTGGTGGAGTTTGCCCGCCGATGGTGTCACCGTGAAAGCTCGTCGCTTGCTAGCTCATGGAGCTTGGGGCTATCTAGCCAAGTTGTTCTGGGAAGAGCGCCTCGCCGCTCTGTTGAGCAGTGCCGGCCGTGCAGGAGTTCGCGGATGTGTTTCGAGGAGTTACCTGGGGTTGCCCCAAAAGAGAGGTTGACTTCATTATTGAGCTCGAGCCGAGGACCCTCCCTATCTCGAAGGCTCCGTGATCGTATGGCGCCGGTGAGTTAAAGGAATCGAAGATTCGATTGCAGGAGATGTTAGACCGAGGGTTCATCCGTCCAAGTGTGTCCCCGTGGGGAGCACCCGCCTGTTTGTGAAAAAGAAGGATGGTTCTATGCGCTTATGTATTGATTACCGCGAGCTTAATAAGGTGATGATGAAGAATAAGTATCCGTTGCCCGTGATCGATGATTTGTTCGATCGCCTTCGTGGAGCTTGGTGTTCTCCAAGATAGATCGAGATCCGGTTACCATCGATTGCGGATCGGGATGCCGACATTCCTAAGATCGCCAGTCCGGATATGGTCACTATGAGTTTGTGGTCATGTCGTTTGGATTGACCAATGCCCCACCGCGTTCATGGACATGATGGATAGGGTGTTCAAATCATTTTTGGATGCCTTCGTCATCGTGTTCATTGACGATATTCTCGATTTATTCGAGGTCTAAAGAAGACCATGCAGAGCATTTGAGGCGAGTATTGGCGGCTTTGAGGGAAAACCACTTTATGCGAAGTTTTCCAAATGTGATTCTGGTTGGAGCAGTGGCCTTCCTAGGCCACGTAGTTTCGAGAGATGGTATAGCCGTGGACCCCGCCAAGATTGAGGCCGTGAGTTCATGGGCCAAGCCGACTTCGCTGCCGAGATTCGCAGCTTTACTGGTTTGGCGAGTTACTACCGTCGGTTCGTCAAGGACTTCTCTGCTTTAGCCTCGCCTCACTCGTCGACGAGGAAGGGTGTCGAGTTTGTTTGGGACAAAGCAGTGTGATGAGAGCTTTGCTGTGCTCAAGCGCAGATTTGACTTCAAGACTGTTGGCGATCCGGAGGGGACAGTGGTTTCGTGGTCTCTGATGATGCTTCCAAGTTTGGAATAGGTTGTGTGTTGATGCAAAGACGGGAAGGTCATTGCCTATGCTTCCCGTCACCAAGCCGTATGAGCAGTAACTACCCGACTCATGATATGGAGTTGGCAAAGCAGTGGTGTTTGCAACCAAGATTTGGAGGCATTACATGCACGGTGAGCGGATTCGGATGTTTACCGATCACCGAGCCTCAAGTATCTGTTTACTCGTAAGGAGTTGAATATGAGGCAGAGGAGATGGTTAGAGTGGTAAAGGATTATGACTGCGAGATTTTGTACCATCCGGTAAAGCCAATGTAGTGGCAGATGCTTTGAGCGTAAAGACGCCGCACTCTGCGGCTTTGTTGAGTTCCCAGCCAGTTTGAGAGAGAGTTCGAGCGGGCCGAGGTTGCGATGTTGTTGGGAGAGGTTACCGCTGTGGTAGCTCGATTGATCTGCTCAATTGGCCGATTCGGCAATGGATTATAGACGGCCAGTTGGGTGACCCCGCACTTAAGAGATTGGCCGACAGTGAGTCGATCTTGACGGTGACTTTGACTTTGTGTATTCACGCATGGTGGGTTGACTTATAGAGGCCGGTTGTGTGTTCCGGACATTGCAGAGTTTATGAGCCGAGTTGCTCTGAGGCCCATTCCCCCTTTTGCTTGGCACCGGGGTACCAAGATGTATCAGACCTTAAGCGCATTTTCGGTGGATGGGGATGAAGAGAGATGTGGCAGAGTTTGTCGGTAGGTGTCTCACTTGTCGCCAAGTGAAGGCACCAGCAGAGGCCACTGTTTGTTGCAACCACCGAGTGTACCCAGTGGAAATGGGAAGAGATCTCTATGGACTTTATATCTGGTTTGCCAAGGACTCGAGGAAGTTCTCTCGATTTGGGTGATAGTCGACCGTTTGACCAAGAGCGCACACTTCATTCCGGACGAGACACTTATACCGTGGGAACAAATGGCGCAATTATTTTTGGAGCGAGATCATCCGTTATCATGGTGTACCGGTGAGGATTGTGTCCGATCGTGACTCGCTGGTTCACTTCTCGCTTCGAGAGCGCTCGAATGGTTTGGGCACAGAGTGCGATTTCAAAGATGCCTTTTCACCCTCGAGACGGATGGTCGACCGAGAGAGTGAATCGATTCTCGAGGATATGTTGAGGGCTTGTGTGTTGATTTCCCAGCGCTTGGGACCAAGATATCATGATTTTGATGGAGTTTGCCTATAACAACGATTACGATCGACGATTCGGATGGCTCCATTCGAGGCATTGTATGGTAAGCGTTGTCGGTCCCCCGTGTTCGGGAAGAGGTTGGTGATAGATGTGTTTTGGGTCCCGAGTTACTGCAGCTTGACCAATGGTGCAAAGGCGTAAGATTAGAGCTCGTATGTTGACCGCTCAGAGCAGCAGAAGAGTTACGCCGATGTTCGGCGCCGAGATTTGGAGTTTGAGGTTGGTCGACATGTGTTCCTTAAGGTTGCTCCGATGCGAGGTGTTACGAGGTTTGGTAAGCGTGGGAAGTTGAGTCCCCGATTTGTTGGTCCCGTTTGAGATCCTAGAGAGGATTGGCGAGTTGCTTACCTGTTAGCCCTACCTCCGTCACTATCGGTGCATAGTGTTTTTCATGTATCGATGTTGAGGCAAGATGTGCCGGACCCGTCGCACATTGTGGACTTTGAGCCTTTGCAAATTGAATGAGGATTTGAACTTCGAGGAAAAGCCGGTGAGGATCCTTGCCTTTGAGACCAAGACGTTGCGTAATCGCGAGATTCGTTTGGTAAAGGTTGATGGAAGAGTCGGGGTTCGAGGAAGCCACTTGGGAGCGGGAAGACGAGATGAGGTTGCATTACCCGAAATAAGTTTGTCTTAAGGACTTTCGAGGACGAAAGTCATAAAAAGGAGGGAATATTGTAACGACCGAGTTTTTCTTCCCGGTCTTCGTGTATGCCCTAGGGGTAATTTGGTAATTTGGTCGGGCCGTGGTCGTTTGTGTCTTTTCCGATTACTAAAATTATTGGATGGTTTTTGTAGGGGTTTGAGGTTTGGTTTGAGCAAGGTTTGATGCAAAAGTAAAAATAAAGGAAATTGTGTCAGAGCAGGGGTTTGAACCTGGTCTCCGGGAAGCTTGTAGAGAGGTGTGCCAATTGAGCCATTAGGTGCTCTTGTTGCTCTTTCTGCATCACTTCTTAGTTAACCTTGGATTTTGGGGTTTTGGTGCATTTGGTTAAATGAAATAGAATTAGGTTATTCCATCTTCTTCTCCAAAACACCTCTTGGCCGCCCAAGCTCTCCATCTCCATAGCCTTGCCGATTCTTCATCCTTGCATCTCCTTGGGTTCGATCATCATCATTCCGGGTAGGTATTGATCTTCTTCTTCTTCTTCTCATCCGTTTGGTGTAAAGCTGAGGCAACCTTGCTCTACCAAAAGCATAACCATGCCACACCGAACTTACTTTATACCAAGCCTCTACCAAGGGTGCTTACCCATAAGGCATCAAAAACCTCTCGCAAGGCATCAGCTCATCCGCCTCAAAAGCATCCAACTCGCCTCATGGCATGACCTAAACGGGTGCAACTGCCATAAACAGATCCAAGGCTAAAGGAGTACGCTGAACTCCGAACGGCATAGAACCATCTGCTATGCCCAAGCCAAACTCAAGCCTAAACCAGACTTAGTGCCAAAGTGGCACACCAACCGATGCACCTCAAGTGCTACTACTACCAAATCCACATCTCGAGGAAAGTGGGTTTGTTAAACAACAAAGCAGCTCTCAAGGGAGCAAAGATGACCCTTCATCTGCCTCAAGCCACTAACACGGCAACTTGCCAAACAATCGGGCGACTGGTGGAGACTCTGCTAGTCCACCTCTCTCAAGGGACTACCACCACCAACTGCTGAACCAAACAGCACAGGAACGGCACACCTCGGCCTCTGAACAGCAGGGCATCCCACACACGGATGCTAAACTCAAACCTGGCCAACTACTTTACTACTAGCAGCAGGACTTACTAAAACATCAAGCTCTACAGGCATCCATTTGCCAAACTGGGCGGCTCCATCAACGCCAACCAACTCATCTGAATAAACCTGCTGATCATGCCCTCCTCCCGGAACCTCGGGGCTACAAGAGCTACCGAGGGGAATCTTTGAAACAAACTCGCGGTTGGGCTATCTCGTGCGGGACTCGACTCACTACGCGCTACAAATCGCGCTGGGTCTCCGCCCTCGATAGCTAAAGACTCGCCATCAAATCTCTCATGGTGGAGCACACTCGCTCAAGGAGTCTCACTCGAGGCGCTACTAGCCTCTACCCCCTCCTCTAGGCAACTCAACTCGCCGGGCCAAACCGCATGCGGGCCTAACAACCACGGACGCGCCTCAACATCAACACGATCGGTCCAACTCCTCGGCCGAACTCGCCAAGCGCCCCGCTCCTGCGGGTGCGATCAACATACCGGGCGACCGCACGAAGCACCTCCACCCTCTCACTAGGGAAAAAAGAATCGGGCCACACATGGCCAACGGAGTCTAAGCTCTACCTCCTCGGGAACGACGCCCCAGTGGCATCCGAATCTATCTCGGATACCTCAACAAGTCGCTAAACAAACCGCTCGTGATCATGGGAAAATTGGCATGATGGCTCACTAAACCCAAACCAACAACGAGTCAGAACCTGCTCGTCTCCGCTACACAACACAAGGCATAAAAGCTAGATGAAAAGTATTGTAAATTCTTACCCCTTTTCTTTAAAACAGTAAACTTAGGCGCGCACTGATGACTTGCTTGTCTTGATGATCATGGAAAAACGACCTACAACAAAAGGTCAGTCTACAGAATCTATGACTCTGAGCTCTGATACCAACTGTAAGGACCCGACCCGAATGGGGTTCTAAATAGGCCATTACCTCAATGCATGCATAAAAATCAACACTAGAATTTGCAATAGGGTTGTTTCGGATTCTAAGTAAAAACCAAAACCGCAAGAGTTCATTTAAAAGTCAATACAAAATTCTTGAAACTCCGTCCCTGTTTCCAAGCACCTGTTCCAAGACAAATACATTTCCAAAACTTACTCTGATCAGAGATTTATTTAAATCATACAAGCTTTACAACATTTACAAAAATGCTAGAATCCGGAAATACATTCATAAAACAACCTAGGGCTCCGTGCCCAACTACATGCATTCAGAGGACATTTAAAACATAAACATAAATCTCAGAGTTGAACAACGGGTTTCCATGATCACAGCCTCCTCCTCCACCATCCCGCTCGCGCCATGGTTTTCGAAAGATAAGTAAGGGTGAGTAACGAATTACTCAAGAAGAATCCCCAACCGGGTACAATACGATATAAACAATCATCTAGCACCAAAGCATGCAAGCAAACAACTACCAACATGGATCATAGCTCAACGAGCTTACAAAGAAAGATCCGGAGCCATCGGAAGTCTCCTACTTCCGGCCTAATGATTGGTTATCCTAACCAATCCTCGGACATCTCTCGAGGGTCTTTTCCTCGCCAAATTGATCACCAAAAACCGATCCCAAGGATGTCCTCAAGGGCCTCTTACCCTTGCTAACTGGACTTACGGAGAGTACCCAAGTCGCTCTAACGGAAGGAATGGTGTACTCACGAACATTAGCCCGGAAGGAGCTCTCCGATCCGGCATCTAACGCGCGTGCGCGCGCACACCGCATGCTCTTCTCGCAACCGGCGTAAATGCGGGGCCTAAGGGCAAACTACGCGGGCCGTGCACGCATGCCTAAGACTCGGAAGCGGTGTCACCGATCACGATGAGAGCGAGGCCTCGGCGCCATCTGCGGCACCTGGTCCACCGACCAAGCTAAGAACCCGGCCAAGGCAGCTTACACCGCAAGGTGGTTCCGCCTAGCAGCTACAAACCAGGCTATGCCAAGTGGGTAGCTAATTCCACAACCGGCTGGTCGGGCGGGGTAGCAAGATACGTTATGTCGCGCACACTTTATTCCCGACCGAGCTAAATCCACCTTAGTGACCGGGGGAAGCAAGATACGTTATGCGTCGCACACTACTCCCGATCGCTGGGGACAAAGTACGTTATGTCCGCTCCGCCACCGGATGATGACAAACCCTACAACTCTATCTAAGAGTACAGGAAAAAGCAATGATTCCCGGCTAGCAAGCAAAAACCGACATCAATCACACTACCTAGCATGATACTACGAGCTTAAGCAGAATCATAAGCATGCATGCAGAACAAACCTAGCATGGCACTAACATGTAATATCAAGCAAACATGCTAGCGTAAAATCAATCAAAGTCGCTTCTATTATTATCATGCTCATAATAACAAGAAACAAGCAAGGCAAAATCATGACAATATCGCAGGCCCACACAACTCCGTAAGAAAAATCTTACCGGCTCAAGGCAACAACACACAATAAATTAATCGCGATCGAACCCGAGCAACCTATATCGAGCCAAACAAAAACATCAACAATCATAAAATAGCCCTAAATACTCTAAAATAAACAGGCTCGGCCGGAGCAACTCACGAGGCGCGGACGACACTGAACGAGCCGGCCAGACGGGCTAGGGCACCGGGGTGCGGCTGGGGGCTGGCGCATTGGCGCGCTGGGCGCGCTGCACGGGCGCTGGCACGCGGCGCTGGCACGAAGCCGCGCGAGGGGCGCTGGTCGCGACGCGGACAGCGCTGGGCGCGGCGCGCGGAGTTGCTCGGCTGGCTGGCGGCGCGGCGCGTTTCGGCAGAGAGAGAGACGGCGCGCGGGCGCGAGACACGACGCGGGGCGCGAGATTCGCGCTGGGACGCGCGATCGAGCAGGCGAGGCTCGGCGACGCGACGCGACATCGCAGGCGCGCCGGCACAAAGGCGCACCGGGCGACACGCGACCAGGCAGGCGAGGGCGCGCGCGAGCTGGGCGACGCTAGGCGAGGGCGCGCGATGCTCGGGCTGAGCGAGGCAGGGGCGCGCGGGCGCTGGGCGAGCTCGGCCGCTCGCGACGCGGGCTCTCCGGCTAGCTGGCGTGGGCGAGCCAAGGCCGTGACGGGCCGGGGTGGGCGAGCCATGGCTAGGGGTGGGCTAGGTGGGGGTGCTCAGGAGAGAGAGAGAGAAGGAGAGAGAAAGATGCATTTTGGGAAAAAAAAAGAAAAGAAAAAGAGAAATAAAAAGGAAAATGGGAAAAAAGGGAAAAAAATGGGATTTTTAATTCCATTTTCCATCCTTATCCACTTAAAACCTCAAAATCCCATTTTCGGCTTCCTCCTTCGAGACCCGATCAAAGAAATCTTTTCCAATCAATCAAACTCACTTAAATCCAACTCCCAAAGCAACACTAAAGGCTCCTGCTCAAACCCAAAAGAAACACCCAAACAACCATCACTTTGCCAAAACCCAAAACCACAACCGAACTTCCAAACGACTAGCCCAAACATCTCGGGACTCGCAGCCCACCAACAAACAAGCCTCAACAAAGGCAGGAGCTACCTCAAGCCCAGAAAACCACAAATCCCGCCTGAGAGCCAAAAGACCAAAAATACTCCCAAGGGGCAAAACCGCTCTAAAACCCAACCAAACAACCGAATCTTGACCCAAGGCACCTCAAAATCGGAATAGGAAATCGGACTGTTATAATACTCCTCCTTATAAGACTTTCGTCCTCGAAAGTCCTAAGACGAAACAAACTCCAGGAAAACTCCACCGAACCAAACCCAACCGAACTTCTCGGCCAACAACACTAGCCCTCTTCGAGAACCAAAACTCTCTTGGGTTCTCAAAACTCAAGGCCACAATGCCATCCATACTGGGCATACATACCTGAACTCCAAGGGAGCAGACGGCAAACCACGCCCTCAACTCGCACCAACTCTAAAACGGTGCTACTCTCAAGAATCTCGAGGATCGCCACAAGCTATGAAGCTCTACACCACGCACTGGCGAAACTCCTCTGGAACTCACAACTAACAACAAACAAACTCAACCCTTCAACAAACTGGCCAAACAACTGAACCTTCCAGATTCCAGAAACCAAACGGCCGAAAGCAAACTTTTCCATGCAAATCTACTAGCAATCGCCAAAGAAAACATCGCCAGCAAGGAAACCACCAAAATTCCTCTCAAGGAAAACTCGGGCTGCAAGGACTAAACCATCACGCAGCTCTCTACGGCACAACACCTTGAGGAAAACAGCTCAATGGCTTTACCAACCAAAGCCATGGCACCTCTATGCCAACTCACTCAAACGGCTCTGCTACTCCAACTGCGAGCGCACAACAACAAGGAACAAAGCCCGAGAAGGGCTTGCTCAGCAGAACTCAACCCAAACTTATAACGAGCAACGCTCGCCTCCAAGCTACTACTCAACTTTTAAAATCCAACTGGCTACTCAAAAGACTTCTCCTTTTCGCTTAGGCCAAACTCAACTTCCAACCAGAAGCTCCACTCCCGAAACCTCACAAGGAAAACGGATAACGACGACCTCAAAGCTTACGGATTCTGAACCATACGAATCCGCAAGACTACCTCAGGAGATAACACTCGAGGCTGACATCCATGGAGCAACTCAACCACCACAGAGACTAGGGGAAGGGAAATCTTCAATCCAAAAAACCAACAACTTGCCGAAACAACTCTTACTGGTCGCCACCACCCTTTATGGGACAAACAACTCTTGCTTGCTAACAACACAATGCAGGACCCTCTCACAATGATCACACGCGCTTACTCCGACCAACTACACAACTCTGGAGCTAAGTCGACTCCTACAAAAACAGAAACGAATTTCCCAAAGAAGCAACTCAAGGGCAACGGACTTCACACAAGCTCTTGACTAGCTCAAACCCAAGGGCAACAACAACCAACTCTCTTGGAAGCAACACCCAAGGGAAAACTCAACCAATCGAACACCAACCCAAAACTAACAAGAACTTACTCAATCGCGAGGAGGGTCAACTCCCACAACTTATCGACTAAGAACACGACTCAGTGGCAACGCCTTCCAACTAGAACCGAACTAGCACTCGAAACAACAAGAGAACCAAATCTTGGCCAAACACTCACAAGAGGCAAAACAACCTTTACTGCAGCCTCTAGAACACCATCCAAGAGTCCGCTTAACTGAACAAACGACTACTTCCAAGTAGCCAACAAATCTTTCCCTCTTGCTAGCACCACTACCATCAATTCCAAGCCCAAAGGAGAACCTGACAAATCCCCGAAGGAAACGACTCTTACAAACAGACAACCAAAGGACAGAGAGCTCCACATACGCTCACTGTCATGCTCCACTAGAGCAACAACATCTAAATCTCACGGGGCAACAACAGGGCAACTCAACATCCTGGAACAGAAAACAACCAACCGGGCACGAACCATTGGCCCCACGAGCAAAGCAAAACACTAGCAGCGCCTCCAAACCACACCTTGGTCAACACCAAGCATCAACTTGCCACCACACGGAACCAATCCGGACTTTACTCCAAACAAACACTAGCTTGCTAGTCTACCAAGATCGCTAGCAACTCAACCGAGGCTACAAACTACACGGCCCAAATTTTTGCCAATCGAAACTCACTACTGGCTCGACCGAGCTTTGGAGAGGCTCTCCACAACCTAGGGATCCTCCGATCACCCTCGACACACATACGGCCGACAAACGAGCTAATGACCAAATGCCCGAACAGCACAACTCTCTCCAAAGATCTCAACCATGCAGCCAACTCCAATTCCTTGGGAACCTAGAGGATCCAAACGCTACCGAATGCGTCATCCTCCTATTTCAAACATCAGCCTCTCAACAAGGCTTCTACCCAAGGAAAGGATCCAAACAACATTCTTAGCCAAGGCGATCAAAATCGCGCGGCTTTGCTACCATCGCACTCTGCTCGATTTCCAACCGAACTCCAACCAAGAAACACCCAAAAGTTCCAACTCCACACGATGCTCAAAGCTGAGGCAACCTTGCTCTACCAAAAGCATAACCATGCCACACCGAACTTACTTTATACCAAGCCTCTACCAAGGGTGCTTACCCATAAGGCATCAAAAACCTCTCGCAAGGCATCAGCTCATCCGCCTCAAAAGCATCCAACTCGCCTCATGGCATGACCTAAACGGGTGCAACTGCCATAAACAGATCCAAGGCTAAAGGAGTACGCTGAACTCCGAACGGCATAGAACCATCTGCTATGCCCAAGCCAAACTCAAGCCTAAACCAGACTTAGTGCCAAAGTGGCACACCAACCGATGCACCTCAAGTGCTACTACTACCAAATCCACATCTGAGGAAGCTGGGCTGTTAAACAACAGCAGGCTCTCAAGGGAGCAAAGATGACCCTTCATCTGCCTCAAGCCACTAACACGGCAACTTGCCAAACAATCGGGCGACTGGTGGAGACTCTGCTAGTCCACCTCTCTCAAGGGACTACCACCACCAATCTGAACCAAATAAAGACACAGAACGGCACACCTCGGCCTCTGAACAGCAGGGCATCCCACACACGGATGCTAAACTCAAACCTGGCCAACTACTTTACTACTAGCAGCAGGACTTACTAAAACATCAAGCTCACAGCATCCATTTGCCAAACCGGGCGGCTCCATCAACGCCAACCAACTCATCCGAATAAACTCGCTGATCATGCCCTCCCGGGAACCTCGGGGCTACAAGAGCTACCGAGGGGAATGCTGAAACAAACTCGCCACCGGGCTATCTGTGCCGGACTCCTCACTACGCGCTACAAATCGCGCTGGTCTCTCCGCTCGATAGCTAAAGACTCGCCATCAAATCTCTCATGGCTGGAGCACACTCGCTCAAGGAGTCTCACTCGAGGCGCTACTAGCCTCTACCCCTCCTCTAGGCAACTCAATCTGCCGGGGCCAACCGCATGCGGGCCTAACAACCCCCGGACGCGCCTCAACATCAACACGATCGGTCCAACTCCTCTGGCCGAACTCGCCAAGCGCCCCGCTCCTGCCGGTGCGATCAACATATCGGCGCGACCGCACGAAGCACCTCCACCCTCTCACTAGGGGAAAAGCAAAGAATCGGGCCACACATGGCCAACGGAGTCTAAGCTCTACTCTCCTCGGGAACGACGTCCTGTGGCATCCGAATCTATCTCGATACCTCAACAAGTCGCTAAACAAACCGCTCGCATCGCATGGAAAATTGGCATGATGGCTCACTAAACCCAAACCAACAACGAGTCGTAACTCGCTTCGTCTCCGCTTACACAACACAAGGCATAAAAGCTAGATGAAAAGTATTGTAAATTCTTACCCCTTTTCTTTAAAACAAGAAACTTAGGCGCACTGATGACCGCTTGGAGTGCCGATGATCATGGAAAAACGACCTACAACAAAAGGTCGGTCCTACGTAATCTATGACTCGAGCTCGATACCAATCGTAAGGACCCGACCGAATGGGGTTCTAAATAGGCCATTACCTCAATGCATGCATAAAAATCAACACTAGAATTTGCAATAGGGTTGTTTCGGATTCTAAGTAAAAACCAAAAACCGGCAAGAGTTCATTTAAAAAGTCAATACAAAATTCTTGAAACCTGTCCCTGCTTTCCAAGCACTGCTCCAAGACAAATACATTTCCAAAACTTACTCGATCAGAGATTTATTTAAATCATACAAGCTTTACAACATTTACAAAAATGCTAGAATCCGGAAATACATTCATAAAACAACCTAGGGCTCCGTGCCCAACTACATGCATTCAGAGGACATTTAAAACATAAACATAAATCTCAGAGTTGAACAACGGGTTTCCATGATCACGGCTCCTCCTCCACCCATCCCGCTCGCGCCATGGTTTCTGAAAGATAAGTAAGGGTGAGTAACGAATTACTCAAGAAGAATCCCCAACGGGTACAATACGATATAAACAATCATCTAGCACCAAAGCATGCAAGCAAACAAACTACCAACAACATGATCATAGCTCAACGAGCTTACAAAGAAAGATCTCGAGTGGAGCCATCGGAAGTCTCTAAGTCTCCTACTTCAGGCCTAATGATTGGTTATCCTAACCAATCCTCGGACATCTCTCGAGGGTCTTTCTCCTCACCAAATTGATCACTCAAAACCGATCCCAAGGATGTCCTCAAGGGCCTCTTACCCTTGCTAACTGGACTTACGGAGAGTACCCAAGTCGCTCTAACGGAAGGAATGGTGTACTCACGAACATTAGCCCGGAAGGAGCTCTCCGATCCGGCATCTAACGCTGCGTGCGCGCGCGCACACCGCATGCTCTTCTCGCAACCGGCGTAAATGCGGGGCCTAAGGGCAACCACGCGCGGGTGCACGCATGCCTAAGACTCGGAAGCGGTGTCACCGATCACAAGAGCGCGAGGCCCTCGGCGGCGCCATCTGCATGCACCTGGTCCACCGACTGAAGCTAAGAACCGGCCAAGGCAGCTTACACCGTGGCAGGTGGTTCCGCTCTAGCAAAGCTACAAACTAGGCTATGCCGAAGTGGGTAGCTAATTCCACAACCTACCTGGTCGGGCGGGGTAGCAAGATACGTTATGTCGCGCGCACACTTTATTCCCGACCGAGCTAAATCCACCTTAGTGACCGGGGAAGCAAGATACGTTATGCGTCGCACACTACTCCCGATCGGTGGGGACAAAGTACGTTATGTCCGCTCACCCACGGATGATGACAAACCCTACAACTCTATCTAAGAGTACAGGAAAAAGCAATGATTCCCGGCTAGCAAGCAAAAACCGACATCAATCACACTACCTAGCATGATACTACGAGCTTAAGCAGAATCATAAGCATGCCGCAGAACAAACCTAGCATGGCACTAACATGTAATATCAAGCAAACATGCTAGCAGTAAAATCAATCAAAGTCGCTTCTATTATTATCATGCTCATAACGATAACAAGAAACAAGCAAGGCAAAATCATGACAATATCGCAGGCCCACACAACTCCGTAAGAAGAAATCCTTACAGTGGGAAGGCAACAACACACAATAAATTAATCGCGATCGAACCCGAGCAACCTATATCGAGCCAAACAAAAACATCAACAATCATAAAATAGCCCTAAATACTCTAAAATAAACAGGCTCGGCCGGGAGCAACTCACGAGGCGCGGCCGACACTCGAACGAGCCGGCCAGACGGGCTAGGCGCCAAAAGGGGCTGGCCGGGCGCGCTGGGCCGCAGGGGCGCGCTGGGCGGGCGCGCTGCACGGCGCTGGCTGGCGAAGCCGCGCTGAGGGGCGCTGCTGCCGACGCGACAGCGCTGGCGCGCGCGGCGCGGAGCTTGCTTTCGGCTGGCGCCGCGCGCGCGCGTTTCAGAGAGAGAGACGGCGCGCGGGCGCGAGCGACACGACGCGGGGCGCGATTCGGCGCTGGGACGCGCGACGAGTGGCGAGGTTTCGGCGACGCGACGCGACATCGCGGCGCGTTTCGCACAAGGCGCACCGGGCGACATGGACCGGCGAGGCGAGGGCGCGCGAGCCGGGCGACGCTAGGCGAGGGCGCGCGATGCTCGGGCCGGCGAGGAGGGGGGCGCTGGCGCGCGGGCGAGCCTGGCCGCTCGCGACGCTGGCTCTGCTAGCTGGCGTGGGCGAGCCAAGGTGCCGCACGGGCTGGGTCGGGCGAGCCATGGCTAGGGGTGGGCTAGGTGGGGGTGCTCGGGGGAGAGAGAGAGAGAAGGAGAGAGAAAGATGCATTTTGGGGAAAAAGAAAAGAAAAAAGAAATAAAAGGAAAATGGGAAAAAGGGAAAAAATGGGATTTTTAATTCCATTTTCCATCCTTATCCACTTAAAACCTCAAAATCCCATTTCCCGGCTTCCTCCTTCGAGACCCGATCAAAGAAATCTTTTCCAATCAATCAAACTCACTTAAATCCAACTCCCAAAGCAACACTAAAGGCTCGGGCTCGAAACCCAAAAGAAACACCCAAACAACCATCACTTTGCCAAAACCCAAAACCACAACCGAACTTCCAAACGACTAGCCCAAACATCTCGGGACTCGCAGCCACCAACAAACAAGCCTCAACAAAGGCAGGAGCTACCTCGAAGCCCAGAAAACCACAAATCCTGCCCGGAGAGCCAAAAGACCAAAATACCCCCAAGGGGCAAAACCGCTCTAAAACCCAACCAAACAACCGAATCTTTGACCAAGGCACCTCAAAATCGGAATAGGAAATCGGGCTGTTATTAATATACCCTCCTTATAAGACTTTCGTCCTCGAAAGTCCTAAGACGAAACAGCTCCAGGAAAACTCCACTGAACCAGCCAACTGAACTTCTCGGCCAACAACACTAGCCCTCTTCGAGAACCAAAACTCTCTTGGGTTCTCAAAAACTCAAGGCCACAATGCCATCCATACTGGGCATACACTGAACTCCAAGGGAACAGACGGCAAACCACGTCCTCAACTCGCACCAACTCTAAAACGGTGCTACTCTCAGCAATCTCGAGGACTGGCCACAAGCTATGAAGCTCTACACCACGCACTGGCGAAACTCCTCTGGAACTCACAACTAACAACAAACAAACTCAACCCTTCAACAAACTGGCCAAACAACTGAACCTTCCAGATTCCAGAAACCAAACGGCCGAAAGCAAACTTTTCCATGCAAATCTACTAGCAACTGGCCAAAGAAAACACTGCCAGGCAAGGAAACCACCAAAATTCCTCTCAAGGAAAACTCGGGAGTGCAAGGACTAAACCATCACGCGACTCTCTACGGCACAACACCTTGAGGAAAAGCAGCTCAATGGCTTTACCAACCAAAGCCATGGCACCTCTATGCCAACTCACTCAAACGGCTCTGCTACTCCAAGCATGGCGCACAACAACAAGGAACAAAGCCCGAGAAGGGCTTGCTCAGCAGAACTCAACCCAAACTTATAACGAGCAACGCTCGCCTCCAAGCTACTACTCAACTTTTAAAATCCAACTGGCTACTCAAAAGACTTCTCCTTTTCGCTTAGGCCAAACTCAACTTCCAACCAGAAGCTCCACTCCCGAAACCTCACAAGGAAAACGGATAACGACGACCTCAAAGCTTACGGATTCTGAACCATACGAATCCGCAAGACTACCTCAGGAGATAACACTCGAGGCTGACATCCATGGAGCAACTCAACCACCACAGAGACTAGGGGGAAGGGAAATCTTCAATCCCCAAAAAAACCAACAACTTGCCAGAAACAACTCTTACTGGCTGGCCACCACCCTTGCGGGGACAAACAACTCTTGCTTGCTAACAACACAATGCAGGGACCCTCTCATTTTGGGGTGGCCACGCGCGCTACTCCGACCAACTACACAACTCTGGAGCTAAGCTGACTCCTACAAAAACAGGAAACGAATTTCCCAGCAAGCAACTCTGAAGGGCAACGGACTTCACACAAGCTCGCTGACTAGCTCAAACCCAAGGCAACAACAACCAACTCTCTTGGAAGCAACACCCAAGGGAAAACTCAACCAATCAGAACACCAACCCAAAACTAACAGAACTTACTCAACTGCCGAGGGAGGGGTCAACTCCCACAACTTACTGACTAAGAACACGACCTCAGGGCAACGCCTTCCAGCTAGAACCGAACTAGCACTCGAAACAACAAGAGAACCAAATCTTGGCCAAACACTCACAAGAGGCAAAACAACCTTTACTGCAGCCTCTAGAACACCATCCAAGAGTCCGCTTAACTGAACAAACGACTACTTCCAAGTAGCCAACAAATCTTTCCCTCTTGCTAGCACCACTACCATCAATTCCAAGCCCAAAGGAGAACCTGACAAATCCCCGAAGGAAACGACTCTTACAAACAGACAACCAAAGGACAGAGAGCTCCACATACGCTCACTGTCATGCTCCACTAGAGCAACAACATCTAAATCTCACGGGGCAACAACAGGGGCAACTCAACATCCTGGAACAGGAAAACAACCAACTGGGCACGAACCATTCGTCCCACGAGCAAAGCAAAACACTAGCAGCTCCAAACCACACCTTGGTCAACACCAAGCATCAACTTGCCACCACACCGGAACCAATCCGGACTTTACTCCAAACAAACACTAGCTTGCTAGTCTACCAAGACTGCTAGCAACTCAACCGAGGCTACAAACTACACGGCTCCAGCTTGCCAACTGAAACTCACTACCTGGGCCTGACTGAGCTTTGGAGAGGCTCTCCACAACCTAGGGATCCTCCGATCACCCTCACGACACATACGGCCGACAAGCGAGCTATGTGACCAAATGCCCGAGCAGGCACAACTCTCTCCAAACATCTCAACCATGCAGCCAACTCCAATTCCTTGGGAACCTAGAGGACCCAAACGCTACCGAACGCGTCATCCTCCTACTCAAACATCAGCCTCTCAACAAGGCTTCTACCCAAGGAAAGGATCCAAACAACATTCTTAGCCAAGGCGATCGTGAATCGCGCGGCTTTGCTACCATCTGCACCTGTTCGATTTCCAACCGAACTCCAACCAAGAAACACCCAAAAGTTCCAACTCCACACGATGCTCAAAGTCGAGGCAACCTTGCTCTACCAAAAGCATAACCATGCCACACCGAACTTACTTTATACCAAGCCTCTACCAAGGGTGCTTACCCATAAGGCATCAAAAACCTCTCGCAAGGCATCAGCTCATCCGCCTCAAAAGCATCCAACTCGCCTCATGGCATGACCTAAACGGGTGCAATCGCCATAAACAGATCCAAGGCTAAAGGAGTATTTGAACTCCGAACGGCATAGAACCATCTGCTATGCCCAAGCCAAACTCAAGCCTAAACCAGACTTAGTGCCAAAGTGGCACACCAACCGATGCACCTCAAGTGCTACTACTACCAAATCCACATCTGAGGAAGCCGGGTCATTAAACAAAAGAGAGCTCTCAAGGGAGCAAAGATGACCCTTCATCTGCCTCAAGCCACTAACACGGCAACTTGCCAAACAATCGGGCGACTGGTGGAGACTCGCTAGTCCACCTCTCTCAAGGGACTACCACCACCAACTGCTGAAACAAACAAAGACAAGAACGGCACACCTCGGCCTCTGAGCAATGCCAGGGGCATCCCACACACGGATGCTAAACTCAAACTGGCCAACTACTTTACTACTAGCAGCAGGACTTACTAAAACATCAAGCTCTCTACAGGCATCCATTTGCCAAATCAGGCGGCTCCATCAACGCCAACCAACTCATCCGAATAAAACTGCCGATCATGCCCTCCCGGAACCTCTGCGGGGCTACAAGAGCTACCGAGGGGAATGCTTTGAAACAAACTCGCCGGTGGGCTATCGTGCCGGGACTCCTCACTACGCGCTACAAGCCGCGCACTGGTCTTCGCCCTCGATAGCTAAAGACACGCCATCAAATCTCTCATGGTGGAGCACACTCGCTCAAGGAGTCTCACTCTAAGGCGCTACTAGCCTCTACCCCCTCCTCTAGGCAACTCAGCTGCGGGCCAAACCGCATGCGGGCCTAACAACCAACGACGCGGCCTCAACATCAACACGATCGGTCCAACTCCTCGGCCGAACACGCCAAGCGTCCTGCTCCTGCGGGTGCGATCAACATATCTTGGCGATCGCACGAAGCACCTCCACCCTCTCACTAGGGGAAAAGCAAAGAATCGGGCCACACATGGCCAACGGGAGTCTAAGCTCTACCTCCCTCGGGGAACGACGTCCCAGGGCATCCGAATCTATCTGGATACCTCAACAAGCTGCTAAACAAACTGCTCGCACTGCGGGAAAATTGGCATGATGGCTCACTAAACCCAAACCAACAACGAGTCAGAACCTGCTCGTCTCCGCTACACAACACAAGGCATAAAAGCTAGATGAAAAGTATTGTAAATTCTTACCCCTTTTCTTAAAAAACAAGAAACTTAGGCGCACACGATGACCGCTCAGTGAGTGCCGATGATCATGGAAAAACGACCTACAACAAAAGGTCAGTCACTGAATCTATGACTCGAGCTCGATACCAACTGTAAGGACCCGACCCGAATGGGGTTCTAAATAGGCCATTACCTCAATGCATGCATAAAAATCAACACTAGAATTTGCAATAGGGTTGTTTCGGATTCTAAGTAAAAACCAAAAACCGGCAAGAGTTCATTTAAAAAGTCAATACAAAATTCTTGAAACCTGTCCCTGTTTCCAAGCACCTGTTCCAAGACAAATACATTTCCAAAACTTACTCTGATCAGAGATTTATTTAAATCATACAAGCTTTACAACATTTACAAAAATGCTAGAATCCGGAAATACATTCATAAAACAACCTAGGGCTCCGTGCCCAACTACATGCATTCAGAGGACATTTAAAACATAAACATAAATCTCAGAGTTGAACAACGGGTTTCCATGATCACAGCTCCTCCTCCAGCCATCCTGCCTCGCGCCATGGTTTCCTGAAAGATAAGTAAGGGTGAGTAACGAATTACTCAGTAAGAATCCCCAACCGGGGTACAATACGATATAAACAATCATCTAGCACCAAAGCATGCAAGCAAACAGCTACCAACACAGATCATAGCTCAACGAGCTTACAAAGAAAGATCTAGAGCCATCGGAAGTCTCCTACTTCCGGCCTAATGATTGGTTATCCTAACCAATCCTCGGACATCTCTGAGGGTCTTTCTCCCTCAGCCAAATTGATCAGCTCAAAAACCGATCCCAAGGATGTCCTCAAGGGCCTCTTACCCTTGCTAATCTGGACTTACGGGAGAGTACCCGAAGTCAGGCTCTAACGGAAGGAATGGTGTACTCACGAACATTAGCCCGGAAGGAGCTCTCCGATCCGGCATCTAACGCGTGTGCGCGCACACCGCATGCTCTTCTGCAACCGGCGTAAATGCGGGGGCCTAAGGGCAAACTACGCGGGCCAGGTACGCATGCCTAAGACTCGGAAGCGGTGTCACCGATCACGAAAGAGCGAGGCCCTCGGCGCTCATCTATGCAGCCTGGTCCACCGACCTGAAGCTAAGAACCGGCCAAGGCAGGCTTACACCGTGGCAGGGTTCCGCTCTAGCAGGCTACAAACTAGGCTATGCCGAAGTGGGTAGCTAATTCCACAACCGGCTGGTCGGGCGGGGTAGCAAGATACGTTATGCTGCGCACACTTTATTCCCGACCTGAGCTAAATCCACCTTAGTGACCGGGGGGGGAAGCAAGATACGTTATGCGTCGCACACTACTCCCGATCAGTGGGGACAAAGTACGTTATGTCCGCTCAGCCTCTGGATGATGACAAACCCTACAACTCTATCTAAGAGTACAGGGAAAAAGCAATGATTCCTGGCTAGCAAGCAAAAACCGACATCAATCACACTACCTAGCATGATACTACGAGCTTAAGCAGGAATCATAAGCATGCTGGCAGAACAAACCTAGCATGGCACTAACATGTAATATCAAGCAAACATGCTAGCAGAAAATCAATCAAAGTCGCTCTATTATTATCATGCTCATAATGATCAACAAACAAGCAAGGCAAAATCATGACAATATCGCGCAGGCCCACACAACTCCGGTAAGAAATCCTTACCGGTGGAAGGCAACAACACACAATAAATTAAGCTGCGATCGAACCAGAGCAACCTATATCGAGCCAAACAAAAACATCAACAATCATAAAATAGCCCTAAATACTCTAAAATAAGCAGGCTCGGCTCGAGGAGCAACTCACGAGGCGCGGCCGACACTCGAACGAGCCGGCCAGACGGGCTAAGCGACCAAAAAATTTGGTGGCTGGCTGGCTGGCGCTACTGGGCACAGCGCTGGCGCGAAGCCGCGCGCGAGGGGCGCTGGCCAGACGCGACAGGCGCTGGCGCGCGCGGGGCGCGGAGCTTGCTTTGGCTGAGCGCTGCGCGCGCGCGCAGCTCAAGCCAGAGAGGCAGCGGGCGCTGAAGCGACACGACGACGGGGCGCGAGATCTCGCGCGGGACGCGCCTTGCGACGAGCGTGGCGAGGCTCGGCGACGCGACGCGACATCATCTTGTGGCTTAAAGGCGATCTGCTGGGCGACACCGGGCGACGAGGCGAAGGCGAGGGCGCGCGAGCTGGGCGACGCTAGGCGAGGGCGCGCGATGCTCGGGCTGGGCGAGGCAGGGGCGCGCGGGCGCTGGGCGAGCTCGGGCTGGCTCTGGCGACGCTGGGCTCGGGCTAGCTGGGCGTGGGCGAGCCAAGGCTGCACGGGCTGGGGCTGGGCGAGCCATGGCTAGGGGCTGGGCTAGGTGGGGGTGCTCGGGGAGAGAGAGAGAGAAGGAGAGAGAAAGATGCATTTTGGGGAAAAAAGAAAAGAAAAAGAGAAATAAAAAGGAAAATGGGAAAAAAGGGAAAAAATGGGATTTTTAATTCCATTTTCCATCCTTATCCACTTAAAACCTCAAAATCCCATTTCCCGGCTTCCTCCTTCGAGACCCGATCAAAGAAATCTTTTCCAATCAATCAAACTCACTTAAATCCAACTCCCAAAGCAACACTAAAGGCTCGGGCTCGAAACCCAAAAGAAACACCCAAACAACCATCACTTTGCCAAAACCCAAAACCACAACCGAACTTCCAAACGACTAGCCCAAACATCTCGGGACTCATGACCACCAACAAACAAGCCTCAACAAAGGCAGGAGCTACCTCGAAGCCCGAAAACCACAAATCTCGCCCGAGAGCCAAAAGACCAAAATACCCCCAAGGGGCAAAACCGCTCTAAAACCCAACCAAACAACCGAATCTTGACCCGAAGGCACTCGAAAGCGGAATAGGAAATCGGGTCATTACACGCAGCGTGCGGTATGTGCGGTAGCCCCGGCCAGTGGCGCCTCCTTGCCGTGCTACCGCCGGCGTGACCCCAAGCTCGTGTCGTCGCGCCCGCGTGAGTCCCCGTGCCGAGCTTTCTTTCTATTGTTGTTTAGATATTTTAGATGCTGATTATTGTTGGTTTGCTAGGTTCCCGCCGCTAGCTCGGGATTGTTCCATGACTTAGGATTTGTGTGTAGAAGTCTTAGACCAAGGTAAGGATTTCTTACCAGGGGTTGTGTGGACCTCTTGGTATATTTGTGATTGTTGTTTTGTATGCTCGTGTATGATTACTAGCATGTTTATCTCTAGGTGCTCGTTCAATTCTCGATTGGCATGAACTCTTGTATTGTTTCTCATGTTAGCCCATGCTAGGTTGTTCTATTCTAGCATGTTCGATATCTGTTCTTGCTTCGTAGTATCATGCTAGGTTCTTTGTATCCGATGGACACGTATTGACCGCATTGATTGAATCGTTATTATTGTTAAGGTTTAGAATTGAGGTAGATAGAATCATCGGGCCCGATGCATAAAGTATCTTGCATCTATGGCAAGGACGTCGAGAGAGACGTTCTCCGTCCTTGGACCCCGTGAGGGATTAGCTATCCCAACCGGTAGGCCCCGCAATCTTGGGTGAGGGTGGCGGATCGTTAAATGCCCCAACGGTCGGGATGATGACTTGGCATTGCCTCGCCCCGGCGATCGGCACGTCCTCGGCGTGTTCGGCCGTAGCCCTTGATTGCCACTGTTAGGGCAAGGACCGCTTCGGTGGTGTAAGCCTACCACGACCCGGTTCCTTAGCCTCAGTGCGGTGGTACAGGTGACATAGTTTCACGTGTCGAGTCTCACACCCCTATGTCGGTGACACCGATCCGAGAGATTTAGTTAGGCATGGTGGATCGAACTCAGGCGACTTGCCACTAGACCCGGCACCCCGAGTTTGCGGTGAGCATGCGGTGCGCGCTTACGCTCATTACAAGCGCGATCGGAGAGCTCCTCGGGATCTTGAGCTAGTGCACCTTTCGTATCGGCGAGATGAAGCCGAGGCCGGGACTTGTTCCCGTGATAGCGTATAGTGTGTTGTGGTATTTTTAGGACTAAGACCACGAGATGGCATCCGAGGTCCAAGTGTGGACTTAGCTATGTGCTCCGCTCTGTGTTTGTACTCATAGCTTGCATACATTCTTCTAGATGATCATGTATATCGTATTGTACCCCGGTTGGGGATTCTTACTGGGTAATTCGTTACTCACCCTTATTCTCGTGGTTTTCCACGGGTAATCAAGGCGGGAGACAGGATGGTGATGGAGGAGAGCGTGATCATGGAATCTGCTGTCATCATCTCCGATTATTCTATTTTATTTATCATGACTCTTGACTTTTGTTATTTCCCCGGATGCATGTAGACGGGCATAGAGCCCCAGGATGTTTTCTTACGTTTTATGGATTCCAGCATATTTGTACTTGTGGATTGTTTTAATGGTTTAAATAAATCTCTGATCAGAGTATGCTTTTAGAAATGTATGTTTTGGTTGTTGAATGTTCTGTTTTTACTTGGGATCCGAAATTTATTTTTCTTAATATCTTTTATTTTCACTACATGCATTGGGGTAAAGGCCCATTTAGAGCCCCTTTTGGGTGGGTCTTTACATCGGCCGTAGCCCTTGATTGCCACTGTTAGGGCAAGGACGCGCTCGGTGTAAGCCTACCACGCCGGTTCCTTAGCCTCGGTGCGGTGGTACAGCCGACATAGTTCACGTGTCCAGTCTCACACCCCTATGTCGGTGACACCGATCCGGAGATTTAGTTAGGCATGGTGGAGTGAACACGGGCAGCTTGCCACTAGACCCGGCACCCCGAGTTTGCGGTAGCATGCGGTGCGCGCTTACGCTCATTACAGCCGATCGGAGAGCTCCTCGGGATCTTGAGCCAGTGCACCTTTCAGATCGGCGAAGAGAGAAGCCGAGGCCGGGACTTGTTCCCGTATAGCGCGTTTAGTGTGTTGTGGTATTTCGGACTAAGACCACGAGTTGGCATCCGAGGTCCAAGTGTGGACTTAGCTATGTGCTCCGCTCTGTGTTTGTACTCATAGCTTGCATACATTCTTCTAGATGATCTTGTATATCGTATTGTACCCCCGGTTGGGGATTCTTACTGGTAATTCGTTACTCACCCTTATTCTCGTGGCTTTCCACAGGTAATCAAAGCGGGAGACAGGATGGTGAAGGAGGAGCTGTGATCATGGAATCCTGCTTTGTCATCTCGACTATTTTATTTTATCATGACTCTTCACTTTTTGTTATTTCCCTGAATGCATGTAGGCGGGCACAGAGCCCGGGATGTTTTCTTACGTTTTATGGATTCCAGCATATTTGTACTTTTGGATTGTTTTAATGGTTTAAATAAATCTCTCGATCGAGTATGCTTTTAGAAATGTATGTTTTGGTTGTTGAATGTTTCTTTTTTTTGGGGATCCGAAATGTATTTTTCATAATGTCTTTTATTTTCACTACATGCATTGGGGTAAAGGCCCATTTAGAGCCCCTTTTGGGTGGGTCTTTCTGATTGGTATCGAGCTCGAGTCATAGATTCGTAGAGATCGACCTTTGTTGTAGGTCATCCTTCCATGATCACCAAGACTGGCGGTCATCAGTACGCCTAGATTTATTGTTTTAGAAAGGAAAAGGGTTAAGAATTTACAATACCTATCATCTAGTGTATGCCTTGTTTGGTGTTGTGGATTGGTGACAGTGCGAGTTTTGATTCGTTGTTGGTTTGGATGTAGATCGCCAAACATGCGATCACCCGTATCGGAAGAGGAGGTTCGAGAGCAGTCGAGGTATCAAGATCGGATCGATCATCGCAGGACATCGTCCCAAGTTGACATCGATGGCATTCCACCAAAGGCTCCTCTGTTACGCCTAGAGCGGGCGTTGAGGCGCGAAGCGCCGTGAGATCGCCTCTCCGGAGCAGAGTTTCCGAGTCTATGAGGGCTTTTATGGTCAGCATGTTGAGTGACCAGAGGGCGAGACCTGTGCCTTGTTGGCGTATGGCGGGAAGAGTCCCGAGCCCAGATCGGCGGTGACTCGATTGGTTGGTGAGCTCAGTAGCTCCTCCGGCTCCTCAGAGCAAGTAGCCCCAGAGGCGATATGGCAGAGGGTGCCGAGGAATTGGGTAGGTGGTGAAGGATTTTGTGAAGTGGAAGCCCGAGAAGTTCGATGCCACCGGTGATGCGTTAGCGGCGGCCGTGTGGATTGCCCATTTGGAGTACACCTTCACGATCATGGTGTGCCCCGATATTCGAGAGGCCGAGGTGTGCGGCTCATGTGCTAGGAGGCACAGCGAGATGGTGGTGGGAGTCCACCTTGAGCGAGAGACCGGTGGGTCTCCACCCGCTACTTGGGAGTTCTTCAAGGCCGAGTTCAAGGTAAAGTTCATCGGTGATGAGGCTCAAGAGAATGGATATTTTGCTCCTCGGTTGATTGCCACCCCGAGTCAAGATTCGGAAGTTCATATCTGGATTGAGGCGGTGGTGTTTCCCAGATGTCGTGGCTCGTGCCCCCGACACTTATGCTAGGGTCATCCCGATTAGCCACGATCTATAATGGGAAGTATCCTTTGAGCGGTTTGTTGCCGCTCTGTTTCGGGCCGTCTCTGTCCCAGCGGTGTGGGGCGTAAGAGGAAGTTTGATTTTTCGAGGCGGCCAGCCAGCGCCAAGGGCGATTCGAACAGAGATCTGCGGAGAGCTCCATCCGTTTCAGCCCGGCGGCAGTGAGGAGGACCCAGCAGTTCCCGCTTGTGCTACTTGTGGGAAAGTCCACGCCGGAGCTTGTCGGCTGGACCTAGATTGTGCTTCCGTTGTGGTAGGGAGGGGCACATGGCCCGTTTTTGTGATCACCACTATGGCGGCTCGGCCAATAAGCAGCAGCAGGTCGAGTGTTTGCTACGACCGTCGTCAGAGGCCGAGCGCACGGATGCCGTTGTGGCGAGTGCACGCTTCTTGTTTTAGATCACTGCGCATTTGCCTTGTTTGATTCAGTTCTACGCATTCATTTGTATCGTGTTGTTTCTTTGAGCATGCTAAGTTAAGACTAGAGCCTCTAGGTTTCGAGTTATCTGTTGCAACTCCTTCGGGAGTTGATATGTTGGCTAGAGATAAGAGAGGGATGGCCGGATCGAGATATCCGGAGAGTTGCTAGTGGCTACGCTCATAGTTCTGCCTATGAGCGGTTTTGATGTGATTCTTGGTATGGAGTGGTTAGTCGCTAACCACGCGTTGATTGACCGCCACCGGAAAGAAGTAGTGTTCAGCGCCGCCAGTCGCCCAAACTTTAAGTTTCGTGGAGTCCAGGTGGAGTTTGCCCGCCGATGGTGTCAGCTGTGAAAGCTCGTCGGTTGCTAGCTCATGGAGCTTGGGGCTATCTAGCCAAGTTGTCTGGGAAGAGCCGCCCCTCGCTGTCTGTTGATCAGGTACCGGTCGTGCAGGAGTTTGCGGACGTGTTTCCTTGTAACGGCCCCGTTTTCCTTCCCGGTTAATAACAAAATTAATTGGAAAATTAATTTAATCTTTTGGGATTTGAGCCTTGCCCTAAATGGTGAATGTGGAGTTTTAAGAAAAGAGTCTTAATTAAAAAGAAAAAGAGAAAAGAATTTCTTTAGCCGGGACCCGCAAGAGAAAAGCCTTGGGAAAGGAATTTAGGTCTCCTAACCTATTTAAAAATAAGGAAAAGAAGGAAAATCAAGAAACTCCTAATTTTTTCCCCTCTTAGCCGCATTCTCTCTCTCTCTCTCTCTCTCTCTCTCTCTCCTAAAACCCTAGCCGAGCAGCCCTAGCCACACCATCGAGCCACCCCCGAGCCACCCCACCCTAGCCGCCACGCACCCCACCGCCAGACGGCCCGCCCGCCACAGCCTGACGCACTGCACCACGCCGCCCGACACCGCCGCCCGCCATCGTGACGCTGCCGACGAAGCTCCCACCGTCGCGACACCCATCGCCGCCGACGTCGCTGGCGTGGGCGCCAAAGACCGCCCGACGTCGCTCGTGGTCGCGACAAAGGCCGCAACGCAGCCTCAGACGCGCGTCGCCGCCGCGCCGCCCGCCGCTCGGCGCGATCCCTCGCCGCGCGCCAACCCAATGAGCCGCGCTCGCTCGCGCGTCGCCATGCCACGCACGCACGCCTGCGCAAGGCCCGCCCGCGCCCGTTACGCGCGCCGCATGGGCCAGCCCCAGCCTGCGCACCCTAGCGCCCAAGCCACCCTCCCTGCTGTCGCGAGGCCCGTGTCTTCTCGGTGGTAATTCCCGAACCAATCCCTTTGTGTTTTCTAAGCTTCGTCTTTGTATGTATTTACTTAGGATGCTTTATTTATGCCTAGGTTGCTCGAGAGTTCGTATTAAGCTCGAGGGTCTTTTTGGTTGTGATAGCTATTCTCCACTTGTTTCGTGTAAGGACTTCCTACCGTGGTTGTGTGGACCCCGCTATGCTTTCTTAATTGTGCCTTGTATGCTTGTTTACCTTTATGAGCATGTTAGCGGATAGGATAGCTAGTGATTGAATTCTTGCTAGCATGTTTTGCCTTTTGTACATGTTAGTGCCATGCTAGGTTTGTTCTTCCAAAGATGCTTGAGATTCCCGCTTTAAGCTCGTAGTATCATGCTAGGCTATGTATGACAGATGTCTTTGTGGATGTTAGCCAGGAATCACGTACTTGGTAGTCTAAGCTAGTATGATAGGGTTTGTCATCATCTAGAGGCTGAGAGCGGACATAACGTACCTTGTCCCCACCGGTCGGGAGTAGAGCGAAGCATAACGTACCTTGCTTCCCCCCGGCAGCCAGTGAGGATTAGCTACCTCATTGGCATAAGCCTAGTTTGTAGCCTGCTAGAGCGGAACCCTGCCAACGGTGCAAGCCTACCTTGGCCGGTTCTTAGCTTCGTCAGTCGGTGGTACAGCCGCATGGATGAGTGCCGAGGGCCTCGACACTCGCGTGATCGTGACACCGCTTCCGAGTCTTAGGTATGCGTGCACACGGCCCGCGTAGTTTGCCCTTAGGCCCCCGCATTTACGCCGGTTGCAGAAGAGCATGCGGTGTGCGCGCACACGCGTTAGTAGCCGGTTCGGAGAGCTCCCCCGGGCTAATGTTCGTGAGTACACCAGTTCCTTCCCGTTTAGAGCCAGACTTCGGGTACTCTCCCGATAGTCCAGATTTATAGCGAGGGTAAGAGACCCTTGAGGACACCCATTGGGATTGACTTTAGAGTTAATCAATTGGTCGAGGGAGAAAGACCCTCGAGGGTGTCGGACATCTTGGGATCGGTTTTTGAGCTGATCAATTGGCCAAGGGAGAAAGACCCTTGGAGATGTCCCGGGATTGGTTTGAGAGCCAATCATTAGGCCGGAAGTAGGAGACTTCCGAGGATTCCGGATTTTGCCTTGTGAGCTCGTTGAGCTAAGATCCGTGTTGATATTTGTGGCATGTGTACTAGGTTGCTAGATGATAGATTGCATTGTATCGTACCCTGTCGGTGGGGTTCTTACCGAGTATGTTTATACTCACCCTTATCGTGGTTTCTTCCACAGTAACTTGGGGAAAGACCGAGGTGGCTAGCGGAGAGAGCTGGGAGATCATGGATGCCGCCGACACTCTGCCGTGTCTCATTTTATTGCTTTTGGATTTCAAACATGTAGTTGGAGTTAGGTCCGTAGGGAAAACTATGATTTGAACTATTTTATGTTTTAAGGAAAGTCTTGATCGATCCATCGTTTTTAATTTGAATGGTTCGTTTTTCGCTTAATGAATGTTTACTTTGTTTTTAATGTTTTCCACTCTTACATTTGAAAAGTTTTACAAACCGGCCCAGTAGGGTCCTTTTAAGTTTTTCACTTGCATGCCGAGTAAAGATCTAGATTTAGTCCCATCTTGGGTTGGGTCTTTACAGCTTGGTATCGAGCACGAGTCATAGATTCTGTAGACTAACCTGTTTGTAGGTTGTGTTCCCATGATCTCCAAGACTCCAAGGCCGCTGAGTTTGTCTAAGTTCAATAAGCTAAGGGTTTTGTTTATGATACTATATGCAAGACACATGTGTCATCTTTGTTGACAGAGAAAGTCCGAGCGTGGACTAACCTGTTGTGGTTTCCGTGTAGATCGCCAAGATGCCGGTTACACGTAGTGGAGCAGTCCGTCTCGAATCGCAAATAGAGATCGCAGAGCCAGCAGCCGGTGGTATATCAAAGCTCGAGGGCGCCCGTGGCACCAGAGGTTAACTTGCCCAGAGAAGGGGCGGAGGTCGCTATGCCTCAAGGTGCAGCTCGGGAGGAGATATTTCGCTATGAGAGACATGATGATGGGCCTAATGGCCGAGCAGAGAGTCGAGACTCAGCGCAGCCTAGCACAAGCAGAGAGAGGAGTCTAGGCACGAGATAGCCCGATTGACACAAAGACTCATGCAAAGAGCACCCCAAAGCAGCTCCCAAGAGTTCCGTGTAGCTCCGGTAGCTCAACCGGAGGGGCAGGTCATCAGACGATCAGACTCACTTGATAGTGCAGAGGGAGGCTGAGTTTGGCAAGTGGTTGAAAGATTTCACCAAGTGGAAGCCAAGAGAATTTGATGCTTCAGAAGAACCCACTTGTGGCAATCGGGTGGTTGGCAAGAATGGAGTACATCTTTAGAGTTATGGGATGCCCAGATGTACAGAGGCCGAGATGTGCGGCCCATGTTCTCTCCGACACGGTGAGTGGTGGTGGGAGTCCACAGATAGAGCTAGACCATTTGGGTCTTCTCCACACACTGGGAGTTCTTTAGAACGAAGTTCAGAGCTAAGTATGTTAATGACGAGGCTCGTGCAGAGATGGCAGAGGCCTTCTCAAATCAAACAGAGGATCGAGATAGTATTGCGCCTATGAGAAGAAGTTCTCTCGAGTATAGCTATTTCATGACCGAGCTCATTGCCACCGAGGAGCTCAAGACTAAGAAGTTCATTTGTGGGGTGAGGAAGGAGGTTGCTCGGGATGTTCGAGCACTCGCTCCGAGAGTTATGATCGAGCAGTAGAGTTGGCCACGATTTATAACCCGAAGTATCCGCGAGCAGAGATCCTCATTGCCCACTCGGTCGATTCACCGCCCAAAGAAGACTCGGCGTAAGAGGAAGTCCGGGACTTCTAGTGGTTTCCGCTCAACTGGTCGCCAGACTCGCTTGGCAGGCGACCCGATGGTCGAGATCAGCGCCGACCTCGTGGTAGAGCCGAGATCGCCAAAGCAGGCGGGACCAGCGCCGACTCATTGCAACAAGTGCGGAAAGGCACATTATGGTGCTGTGTGGAGCATCGCCCGTGCTTGCTACGAGATGTGGCAAGGAGGGGCACTTGGCCGATTCTCGCACTCGTGGATTTAGCAAAGTGGGACCGCCCAATGGCAGGGGCCGAGTGTTTGCCACTACTCGCCAGAGGCGGAGCGCATCGATGATGCGATTCAGCAGTACAGCGCTTGTCTTACAAAGACTATGCATTTGTATTGTTTGATTCGGGTTCGACCCATTCCTTTGTTTCGATGCATTCGTTAGACAAGCTTGTGTGGAACTCGAACCTCTAGGGTTTGAGTGTGTGTTGCCACTCCTTCGGGTGTGAGTATGTTAGCTTCTTGTAGAGTTAAGCATGGCCGATCTGAGATATCGATGAGATTTTAGAGGCTACCCTCATAGTGTCTGTCTATGAGCGGTTTCGATGTAATCCTTGGCATGGATTGGTTGGCAGAGAACCATGCTTTGATAGACCGCCACGGAAAGAAGTGGTGTTTAGGCCGCCTCGAGGCCGAGCTTCAAGTTTCGCGGTGTCAGGCGGAACTTGCCCGCCTTTGATCTCCGCAAATGAAAGCCCATAGATTGTTGGCTCGAGGAGCTTGGGGCTTCTTGGCAAAGCCGTCGAGAGATAATAGTCTGCGTTGATTGTTGGCATGGTCCCCGTGGTGCAAGAGTTTGCGATGTTTTCCCTGAAGAGTTGCGGGTTTACCCCAAGCGGGAGTTGGACTTCACCATTGAGTGGAGCAGGACTCTTCCCATTTCCAAAGCCCCGTATCGTATGGCGCCGGTGAGTTGAGAGAACTCAAAGTGCGTTGCAAGAGATCTTTGGATCGAGGTTTCATCCGTCCCGAGTGTGTCCCCGTGGGGAGCACATCCCTTTTTGTTAAGAAGAAGGATGGATCCATGCGCTTGTGTATAGACTATAGAGAATCGAATAAAGTCACGGTGAAGAATAAGTATCCCCGCCGTATAGATGATCTGTTTGATCACCTTCAGGAGCCTCGGTGTTTTCTAAGATTGATTTGAGGTCGTGGTACCATCACCGAGGATTCGAGATGCAGATATCCGAAGACCGCGTCAGATCGAGGTATGGTCATTATGAGTTCGTGGTCATGTCTTTCGGACTCACGAACGCCCCGCGCAGCGTTTATGGACATGATGGACAGAGTGTTCAAGGCATTCTTGGATAACTTCGTCATCGTATTCATAGACGACATTTTGATTTATTCCAGGACAAAGGAGGACCATGCTTCGCACTTGAGGCAAGTTTTGACAAAGATTGCGTGAGAACCGATTATTCGCAAAGTTCTCTAAGTGTGAATTTTGGCTAGAGAGAGTAGCCTTCCTTGGACATATCGTGTCGGCAGATGGTATAGCGGTGGACCCCGCAAAGATAGAGGCGAGAAGCTCATGGGCCGGACCGACGACGGTCGGCCGAGATACGCAGCCTTTTGGTCCGCAGTTATTACCGGCGTTTCGTGAAAGACTTTTCCGCTAAGGCAAGACTCCCTAACCCGTCTCGACCAAGAAGGGTGTTGACTTTAATTGGGATGCTAGATGTGAGGAAAGTTTTGCCCAATTTAAGCTCGGCTTGACGACGAAGACACTGTGTTGGCGATTCGGAAGGAACAGGAGGTTTCGTAGTTTATAGTGATGCTTCCAAGTATGGTTTAGGTGTGTGTTGATGCAACATGGGAAGGTGATAGCTTATGCTTCCCGGCAGATTGAAGCCTTATGAGAAGAACTATCCAACTCATGATATGGAGTTGGTCTGCAGCTTGTTTTTGCTCTAAAGATTTGGAGGCATTACTATATGGTGAGAGGATTCAGTTGTTCACGGATCACCGAGCCTCAAATATTTCTTCACTCGTAAGGAGTTGAACATGAGGCGAGGAGGTGGCTCGAGTTAGTAAAGGACTACGATCGTGAGATTTTGTATCATCCCGGAAAAGCCAATGTTGTGGCTGATGCGCTGAGTAGGAAGACGTCGCATTCAAAGCAGCTTTGCCGAGCTCCCAAGTTGAATTGCGGAAAGAGTTTGAGCGAACCGGTATTGCAGTCTTGTTGGGAGAGGTTACCGCCGTGGTAGCCCAACTATCGATTCGGCCGTCGCTTAAGCAGAGGATCATCGATGATCACCGAGTGATCCCAAGTTGAGGAGATTGCTCGAGAGGGTTAAGGCTGATGGTGATTTCGACTTTGTTGTGGCACCGCAGACGAAGGCTTGAGGTACCGAGTCGATTGTGCGTCCCGGATGACGCAGAGGTTCGAGCAGAGTTGCTCGCCGAGGCACATAGTTCCCCATTCACTTGGCACCCGTGAAGTACCAAGATGTACCAAGATCTCAAGCGCACGTTCGGTGGATGGGCATGAAGCGAGATATAGCGGAGTTTGTTAGCGGTGTCTCATTTGTCAACAAGTGAAGGCCCCTGCACGCAAAAACTGCGCAGTTTATTGCGGCCTGTTAAGTGTTCCACAGTGGAAGTGGGATGAGATTTCGATGGATTTTATCTGCGGGTTGCCGAGGACACCGAGAGGGTTCACTCAGATCCGGGTAGTAGTGGACTGGGTGACCAAGAGTGCACACTTTATTCCGGGAAGATTAGTTATACCGTGGAACAAAGTGGGCACAATTGTTCCTTGAGCAGATTGTGCGGTACCACGGGTACCCGCAAAGATAGTATCGATTGGGATTCTCGGTTCACATCTCGCTCGAGAGCGCTCCGGAAGGGTTTGGGAAGCGAGTGCGCTTTCAAGATCGCCTTCCACCCTCAAACCGATGGTCGACCGAGAGGGTGAATCGATTCTGGAAGACATGTTGAGAGCCTCGTGTCTTGGACTTCCTGTGCAGCTTGGGACCAAGACTGTGATGCTTGATGGAGTTCGCTTACAACAACGGCTATCAGCGACTATTGAGATGGCCCCATTCGAGGCGTTGTATGGTAAGCGCTGCAGATCCCCAGTGTTCGGGAGGAGGTTGGGGATAGGCGTGTTCTGGGACCCGAGTTACTCTGGATGACGAACGACGCAGTGCGTAAGATAAGGGCTCGCATGTTGACAAAGACAAAGTAGGCAGAAAAGTTACGCCGATGTGAGGCGTAGAGACTTGAGTTTGAGGTGGGTCAACATGTTTTCTGAAAGTAGCACCTATGCGTGGGGTGTTAAGGTTTGGAAAGCGAGGCAAGTCGAGCCCCGTGTTTAGGGCCTTTTGAGATCCTTGAGCGGATCGGAGCGGTGGCCTATCGGTTAGCTTTACCCCGTCTTTGTCACGGTGCATAATGTGTTCCACGTTTCGATGTTGAGAAAGTACGTGGCAGATCCTTCGCATGTGCAAGAGCATGAGCCCCTAGAGTTGAGTAAAGATTTATCCTTCGAGGAGAAGCCCGTGCAAATTTTGGCTTATGAGCGCAAGGTATTGCGCAACCGAGAGATAAGTTTAGTAAAGGTTCTTTGGAGGCATCGAGGCAGAGGAAGCGACGTGGGAGCTAGAGGATGAGATGAGGACTCATTACCCTGAGTTGTTCCAGTCTTAGGACTTTCGGGGGACGAAAGTCTTTTAAGGGGGAGTATTGTAACGGCCCGTTTTCCTTCCCCGATTAATAACAAAATTAATTGGAAAATTAATTTAATCTTTTGGGATTTGAGCCCGCCTAAATGGTGAATGTGGAGTTTTAAGAAAAGAGTCTTAATTAAAAGAAAAGAGAAAAGAATTTCTTTAGCCGGGACCCGCAAGAGAAAAGCCTTGGGAAAGGAATTTAGGTCTCCTAACCTATTTAAAAATAAGGAAAAGAAGGAAAATCAAGAAACTCCTAATTTTTCCCCTCTTAGCCGCATTCTCTCTCTCTCTCTCTCTCTCTCTCTCTCTCTCCTAAAACCCTAGCCGAGCAGCCCTAGCCACACCATCGAGCCACCCCGAGCCACCCTAAATTCTAGCCGCGACACCCCGCCGCGATACCGCCCGCGCAGACACCTCGACCACGACGCGCACCACGCCGCCCCGCCCCGCCGCCGCCCAGCATCGTGACGCGCTGCCGACGAAGCCCCACCGTCGCGACACCCATCGCCGCCGACGTCGCTTCGTGGCGCCAAAGACCGCCGACGTCGCTCGTGGTCGCGACAAAGGCCGCAACGCAGCCCAGACGCGTCGCCCACACGCGCCGCCCGCGCCGCTCGGCGCGATCCTCGCCGCGCGCCAACCTGGGGCCGAGCCGCTCGCTCGCGCGTCGCCTTGCGTACACACACTGCTGCGCGCCTCAAGGCGTCCGCGTGCGCGCGCCTCCAGCGCCAGCGCCGCGGCAGCACCGGCCGCACTGCAGCAGCGCCCAAGCCACCCTCCTTGCTGCGAGGCCCGTGTCTTCTCGGTGGTAATTCCCGAACCAATCCCTTTGTGTTTTCTAAGCTTCGGGTGTTTGTATGTATTTACTTAGGATGCTTTATTTATGCCTAGGTTGCTCGAGTTCGTATTAAGCTCGAGGGTCTTTTTGGTTGTGATAGCTATTCTCCACTTGTTTCGTGTAAGGACTTCCTACCGTGGTTGTGTGGACCTGCTATGCTTTCTTAATTGTGCCTTGTATGCTTGTTTACCTTTATGAGCATGTTAGCGGATAGGATAGCTAGTGATTGAATTCTTGCTAGCATGTTTTGCCTTTTTGTACATGTTAGTGCCATGCTAGGTTTGTTCTTCCAAAGATGCTTGAGATTCTGCTTTAAGCTCGTAGTATCATGCTAGGCTATGTATGATGAGATGTCTTTGTGGATGTTAGCCAGAATCACGTACTTGGTAGTCTAAGCTAGTATGATAGGGTTTGTCTTCATCTAGAGGTGAGAGCGGACATAACGTACCTTGTCCCCACCGGTCGGGAGTAGAGCGAAGCATAACGTACCTTGCTTCCCCGGCAGCCCGGTGAGGATTAGCTACCTCATTGGCATAAGCCTAGTTTGTAGCTCGCTAGAGCGTAACCCCGCCAACGGTGCAAGCCTACCTTGGCCGGTTCTTAGCTTCGTGTCGGTGGTACACAGCCGCACAGATGAGTGCCGAGGGCCTCGTGACCACCGTGATCGTGACACCGCTTTCCGAGTCTTAGGCATGCACTGCCCGCGTAGTTTGCCCTTAGGCCCCCGCATTTACGCCGGTTGCGAGAAGAGCATGCGCGGTGTGCGCGACACGCCGCAGCGTTAGTAGCCTTGGTTCGAGAGCTCCCGGGCTAATGTTCGTGAGTACACCGTTCCTTCCCGTTTAGAGCCGACTTCGGGTACTCTCCGATAGTCCAGATTTATAGCGAGGTAAGAGACCCTTGAGGACACCCATTGGGATTGACTTTAGAGTTAATCAATTGGTCGAGGAGAAAGACCCTCGAGGGTGTCGGACATCTTGGGATCGGTTTTTGAGCTGATCAATTGGCCAAGGGAGAAAGACCCTTGGAGATGTCCCGGGATTGGTTTGAGAGCCAATCATTAGGCCGGAAGTAGGAGACTTCCGAGGATTCCGGATTTTGCCTTGTGAGCTCGTTGAGCTAAGATCCATGTTGATATTTGTGGCATGTGTACTAGGTTGCTAGATGATAGATTGCATTGTATCGTACCCCGGTCGGGGGTTCTTACTGAGTATGTTTATACTCACCCTTATCGTGGTTTCTTCCACAGGTAACTTGGGACAGCACCGAGGTGGCTAGCGGAGAGAGTGGGAGATCATGGATGCCTTTGACACTCTGCCGTGTCTCATTTTACTGTTTTTGGATTTCAAAGCATGTAGTTGGACTTAGGTCCGTAGGGAAAACTATGATTTGAACTATTTTATGTTTTAAGGAAAGTCTTGATCACCATCGTTTTTAATTTGAATGGTTCGTTTACGCTTAATGAATGTTTACTTTGTTTTTAATGTTTTCCACTCTTACATTTGAAAAGTTTTACAAACCGACCCCAGCCGGGTCCTTTTAAGTTTTTCACTTGCATGCTGAGTAAAGATCTAGATTTAGTCCCATCTTCGGGTTGGGTCTTTACATTCCTGAGGAGTTACCGGGGTTGCCCCCGAAGAGAGAGGTTGACTTCACAATTGAGCTCGAGCCGTGGACCCTCCCCTATCTCGAAGGCTCCCAGATCGTATGGCGCGCGGCGAGTTAAAGGAATCAAGATTGATTGCAGAGGAGATGTTAGATCGAGGGTTCATCCAACCGAGTGTGTCCTCGTGGGGAGCACCGATTCTGTTTGTGAAAAAGAAGGATGGTTCTATGCGCTTATGTATTGATTACCGCGAGCTTAATAAGGTGTGAGTGAAGAATAAGTATCCGTTGCCCCGTGATCGATGATTTGTTCGATCGCCTTCAGGGAGCTTCTGTGTTCTCCAAGATAGATCTCGAGATCCGGTTACCATCGATTGCGGATCGGGGATGCCGACATTCCTAAGACAAGCTTTCAGTCTAGATATGGTCACTATGAGTTTGTGGTCATGTCGCTTGGATTGACCAATGCCCCAGTGCGTTCATGGACATGATGGATAGGGTGTTCAAATCATTTTTGGACAACTTCGTCATCGTGTTCATTGACGATATTTCGATTTATTCGAGGTCTAAAGAAGACCATGCAGAGCATTTGAGGCGAGTATTGGCAGCTTTGAGGGAAAACCAGCTTTATGCGAAGTTTTCCAAATGTGACTTCTGGTTGGAGCGGTGGCCTTCCTAGGCCACGTGGTTTCGAGAGATGGTATAGCCGTGGACCCCGCGAAGATTGAGGCCGTGAGTTTATGGGCCAAGCCGACTTGATTCTGCCGAGATTCGCAGCTTTTCTGGGTTTGGTGTTACTACCGATCGGTTCGTCAAGGACTTTTCGCTTTAGCCTCGCCCCTCACTCGTCTCGACGAGGAAGGGTGTCGAGTTTGTTGGGACAGCAGGTGTGATGAGAGCTTTGCAGACTCAAGCGCGATCGACTTCACAGACTGTTGGCAAATCCGAGGGGACAGTGGTTTCGTGGTCTACATGTGATGCTTCCAAGTTTGGATTAGGTTGTGTGTTGATGCAAAGACGGAAGGTCATTGCCTATGCTTCCCGTCATTTGGCCGTATATGAGCAGTAACTACCCGACTCATGATATGGAGTTGGCGCAGTGGTGTTTGCAATCGAAGATTTGGAGGCATTACCCGTATGGTGAGCGGATTCAGATGTTTACCGATCACCGAGCCTCAAGTATCTCATTTACTCGTAAGGAGTTGAATATGAGGCAGAGGAGATGGTTAGAGTTGGTAAAGGATTATGACTGCGAGATTTTGTACCATCCGGTAAAGCCAACGTAGTGGCCGATGCTTTGAGTAGAAAGACGCGCGCACTGCGGCGTTGTTGAGTTCCCAGCCCGGTTTGCGGAGAGAGTTCGAGCGGGCCGAGGTTGCAAAGTGTTGTTGGGTGAGGTTACCGCCAGGTAGCTCGATTGGACTGCTCACCGCCGATTAGGCAAATGGATTATAGACACCGGGCTTGGGGGACCCCGCACTTAAGAGATTGGTTGACAGAGTTAGTGCCGACGGTGACTTTGACTTTGTATATTCACCAGACGCTGGGTTGACTTATAGAGGCCGGTTGTGTGTTCGGACATTGCGGTGTTTGCGAGCAGAGTTGCTCCTGAGGCCCACAGATTCCCCTTTTTGCTTGGCACCCGGGGTACCAAGATGTATCGAGACCTTAAGCGCACCTTCGGTGGATGGGAATGAAGAGAGATGTGGCAGAGTTTGTCACCCTGTCTCACTTGTCGCCAAGTGAAGGCACCTGTGCAGCAGGCCACTGGTTTGTTGCACTGACCATCGAGTGTACCCCAGTGGAAATGGGAAGAGATCTCCATGGACTTTATCTCGGGTTGCCAAGGACTCGAGGAAGTTCTCTCAGATTTGGGTGATAGTCGCATCGTTTGATCAAGAGCGCACACTTCATTCCGGGACGAGACACTTATACCGTGGAACGAGTGGCGTAGCGATTGTTTTTGGAGGAGATCATCCGTTATCATGGGTGCCTGCCGGTGAGGATTGTGTCCGATCGTGACTCATGGTTCACTTCTCGTTTCGAGAGCGCCCGTAAGGGTTTGGGCACAGAGTGCAATTTCAAAGATGACTTTTCACCCTCGGACGGATGGTCGATCGAGAGAGTGAATCGATTCTCGAGGATATGTTGAGGGCTTGTGTGTTGGATTTCCCAGCACCGGGACCAAAGATTCTGTACTTGATAGAGTTTGCCTATAACAACAAGCTTACGATCGACGATTCAGATGGCTCCATTCGAGGCATTGTATGGTAAGCGTTTGCCGGCCCCCGTGTTTCGGGAAGAGGTTGGTGATAGATGAGTTTTGGGTCCCGAGTTACCGCAGCTTGACCAATGGTGCAAAGGCGTAAGATTAGAGCTCGTATGTTGACAAATTTCAGAGCAGGCAGAAGAGTTACGCCGATGTTCGGCGCCGAGATTTGGAGTTTGAGGTTGGTCAACATGTGTTCCTTAAGGTTGCTCCGATGCGAGGTGTTCGAGGTTTGCAAGCGTGGGAAGTTGAGTCCCCGCTTTGTTGGTCCATTTGAGATCCTAGAGAGGATTGGCAGAGTTGCTTACCGGTTAGCCCTTCCTCCTCCACATCGCTCGGCGGTGCATAGTGTTTTTCATGTATCGATGTTGAGGCAAAGATGTGCCGGACCCGCCGCACATTGTGGACTTTGAGCCTTTGCGGTGAATGAGGATTTGAACTTCGAGGAGAAGCGGTGAGGATCCTTGCCTTTGAGACCAAGACGTTGCGTAATCGCGAGATTCGTTTGGTAAAGGTTCAAAGTGGAAGAGTCGGGGTTCGAGGAAGCCACTTGGGAGCGGGAAGACGAGATGAGATTGCATTACCCGAGCTATTTCTTGTTTTAAGGACTTTCGAGGACGAAAGTCATAAAAAGGAGGGAATATTGTAACGACCCAGGTTTTTCTTCCCGGTCTTCCAGGTATGCCCTAGGGGTAAATTGGTAATTTGGTCGGGCCGTCAGGGTCGTTTGTGTCCTTTCCAGTTGCTAAAATTATTGGATGGTTTTATGTAGGTTTTGGAGGGTTTGTGGTTTGGTTTGATCAAGGTTTGATGCAAAAGTAAAAATAAAGGAATTTGTCTTTGCAATGGGGTTTGAACCCGGGTCTCCTGGGAAGCTTGTAGAGATGTGTGCCAATTGAGCCATTAGGTGCTCTTGTTACTCTTTCTGCATCACATCTTAGTTAACCTTGGATTTTGGAGTTTTGGTGCATTTGGTTAAATGAAATAGAATTAGGTTATTCCATCTTCTTCTCCAAAACTCCTCTTGGCCGCACAAGCTCTCCCTCTCCATTGCCTTGCCGAATTCTTCTTCCCTTGCATCTCCTTGGGTTCGATCATCATCATTCCGGGTAAGTCTTCATCCTCTTCATCTCCTCATTTGGTTTTTGATCCTTGGCCGAAGGTAAGATGTAGAGTGTGTGTGTGTTCGTGTTGGTTGCACCCACCGAGAGGAGCAGCCATCATCGCCGACCAGCTCGCACGCCCAGATCTGTCGAACCATCCCTACCAGACGCTCAGAATCTGTCGAACCGGCCCTACTCGCATGCCCAGATCTGCTCGAACCAGCCTCGCCAGACGCGCGATCCGCTTAGCGGCCTTGCCGTTCGTCATTCAAGAAGACAGACGCTTCGTTGTCGCGACGTCGCCCACCGGCCGGGACCGCGACGCCGGATCGCGCCAGCAAGAATAAAGAACCTCAGATCGTCTCGCCCGTCGCTCGCCGCGACGCCAGAGGTCTCGCCAGCGCCGCGCGCGTCCCTGCCCGCCGCTGAGCCGCCGTGTCCAGATCGCGACGCCGCGCCGCCGCGCGCCGCGCCAGACGTTCGCCGCGCGCGCTCCTGCCGCTGAAGCCGCCGCCGTGTTCGCATCGCACGCCGCGCCGCCGCGCCGCCCGGCGCTCGCCGCCGCGCGCAAGGTCCTCGTCCTGGTTGCCGTGCAAGCCAGCGGCCAGCGCCCAGCCAGCTTGCTGCAGCTCCAAGCTCTCGTGTCGTCGTGCCGCGTGAGTTCCCCGAGCCGAGCTTGTCGTTTCTATTGTTGTTTAGACATTTTAGATGCTGATTATTGTTGGTTTGCTAGGTTCCCGCCGCTAGCTCGGGTTTGTTCATGACTTAGGATTTGTGTGTAGAAGCCTCCCGACCAAGGTAAGGATTTCTTACCGGAGTTGTGTGGGCCTGCGGTATATTTGTGATTGTTGTTTTGTATGCTGTGTATGATTATTAGCATGTTTAGCCTAGGTGCTCTGTTTCAATTCTTGACCGCATGAACTCTTGTATTGTTTCTCATGTTAGCCCATGCTAGGTTGTTCCATTCTCGCATGTTCGATATCTCTCATTCTTGCTTCGTAGTATCATGCTAGGTTCCTTGTATCTCATTGAGCACGTATTGGACCGCATTGAATGAATTGTTATTATTGTTATGGTTTAGAGTTCAAGTAGGTAGCATCATCCGGCCGGATGCATAACGTAACTTGCATCCCCGGCGTGGACGCACGAGATGGTACTCCGTCCTTCGATCCCGTTAGGGTTTAGCTAACCCTAACGGTGCCCTCGCAATCTTGGGTGAGGGTGGCAGATCGTTAAATGCCCCAACGGTCGGGATGATGACTTGGCATTGCCTCGTCCCCTACTGTAACGACCCAGTTTTTCTTCCGGTCTTCCGGGTATGCCCTAGGGGTAATTTGGTAATTTGGTCGGGCCGTCATGGTCGCTTGTGTCTTTTTCCACTACTAAAATTATTGGATGGTTTTGTAGGTTTTTGGAGGGGTTTGTGGTTTGGTTTGAGCAAGGTTTGTTGCAAAAGTAAAAATAAAGGAAATTGTCTTTGCAATGGGTTTGAAACCGGGTCTCCCGGGAAGCTTGTAGAGAGGTGTGCCAAATGAGCCATTAGGTGCTCTTGTTACTCTTTCTCGCATCACATCTTAGTTAACCTTGGATTTTTGGAGTTTTGGTGCATTTGGTTAAATGAAATAGAAATAGGTTATTTCATCTCCTTCTCCAAAACATCTCTTGGCCGCCCAAGCTCTCCATCTCCATAGCCTTGCCGAAGTTCTTCATCCTTGCATCTCCTTGGGTTCGATCATCATCATTCCGGTAAGTCTTCGTCTTCTTCATCTTCTCATTTGGGTGTTTGTTGGCCGAATGTAAGAAAAAGGGTTGTGTGTGTGTGTGTGTTGTGCAACCAACCGAGAGGAGCAAACCATCATCCTCACCACCACCAGACGCCCAGATCGGTCGAGCCACCGCCGCGACGCCCAGATCGGTCGAGCCACCGCCGCGACGCCTGCACTCGCATTCAGCAGCGGCCTCGCCGTCGCCCAAAGAAGATCGCCCGATCGCTCGACGCCAGAGGTCCTCGCCAGCGCCACAAAGACGTCCAGCCGATCGCCAGACACTCGCCGTGTCCGCTTGCCGAGCCGCCGCCCGCGCGCGCCAGACGTCGAGCGTTCGCCGCGCGCGAGACGCTCGCCGTTCGCCGCCGCCAGACGCCGACGCCGCCGCGCGCTTCGTCCAGACGCTCGCGCGCAAGGCAGTCCTCGCTGCCGTGCGGGTAGCGGCCAGTAGCGTGTCCGTCTCCGTGCGGTAGCGCAACCAGCAGCGTGTCCTGCCGTGCCGGTACAAGCCGGCGCACCGGCCTTGCCGAGAGCTTGTTTGCAGTGACCCCAAGCTCGTGGTCGCCGCGCCGCGTGAGTTCCTTTGAGCCGAGCTTGTTGTTTCTATTGTTGTTTAGATATTTTAGATACCGATTATTGTTGGTTTGCTAGGTTCCCGCCGCTAGCTCGGGATTGTTCCGCAGCCTTAGGATTTGTGTGTAAAAGTCTTCCCACCAAGGTAAGGATTTCTTACCTGGGGTTGTGTGGACTCTACTTGTATATTTGTGATTGTTGTTTTGTATGCCAGGTATGATTACTAGCATGTTTATCTCTAGGTGCTCGCTCAATTCTCGATCGCATGATCTCTTGTATTGTTTCTCATGTTAGCCCATGCTAGGTTGTTCTGTTTCTAGCATGTTCGATATCCGTTCTTGCTTCGTAGTATCATGCTAGGTTCTTTGTATCCGATGAGCACGTATTGGACCGCTTTGATTGAATCGTTATTATTGTTAAGGTTTAGAATTGAGGTAGATAGAATCATCAGGGCCCGATGCATAAAGTATCTTGCATCTATGGCAAGGACGCTCGAGACGCTTCTCCGTCCTTGGACCCCGTGAGGGATTAGCTATCCCAAACCGGTAGGCCCCGCAATCTTGGGTGAGGGTGGCGATCGTTAAATGCCCCAACGGTCGGGATGATGACTTGGCATTGCCTCGCCCGGCGATCGACACGTCCTCGGCGTGTTCGGCCGTAGCCCTTGATTGCCACTGTTAGGGCAAGGACCGCTCGGTGTAAGCCTACCACGACCGGTTCCTTAGCCTCAAAGCGGTGGTACAGCCGACATAGTTCACGTGTCCGTGTCTCACACCCCTATGTCGTCGCTGACACCGATCCAGATTTAGTTAGGCATGGTGATCGAACTCGGGCAGCCTTGCCACTAGACCCGGCACTCCCGTGAGTTTGCGTGAGCATGCGGTGCGCGCTACGCTCATTACAAATACGATCGAGAGCTCCTCGGGATCTTGAGCCGCTGCACCTTTCGTGACGATGCAGATGAGACAGCCGAGGCGGGACTTGTTCCCCGTATAGTGCGCGTTTAGTGTGTTGTGGTATTTTAGGACTAAGACCTCGAGATGGCATCCGAGGTCCAAGTGTGGACTTAGCTATGTGCTCCGCCTCGTGTTTGTTCTCATAGCTTGCATACATTCTTCTAGATGATCATGTATATCGATTGTACCCGGTTGGGGGGATTCTTACTGGGTAATTCGTTACTCACCCTTATTCTCGTGGTTTTCCACTGGTAATCAAGCGGGAGACAGGATGGTCAAGGAGGAGCTATGATCATGGAACCTCATTTGTCATCTCTCGATTGTTTTATTTTAATTATCATGACTCTTCACTTTTTATTATTTCCCGAATGCATGTAGACGGGCACAGAGCCCCGTGATGTTTTCTTACGCTTTATGGATTCCAAAGATATTGGTACTTGTGGATTGTTTTAATGGTTTAAATAAATCTCTCGATCGAGTGTGCTTTTAGAAATGTATGTTTTGGTTGTTGAATGTTTTACATTTTTACTTGGAATCCGAAATGTATTTTTCATAATGTCTTTTATTTTCACTACATGCATTGGGGTAAAGGCCCATTTAGAGCCCCTTTTGGGTCGGGTCTTACTGAGTTGGTATCGTGAGCTCAGAGTCATAGATTCTGAGACTCGACCTTTGTTGTAGGTCGTTTTCCATGATCATCAAGACTCTGGATACCATCAGTACGCCTAGATTTATTGTTTTAGAAAGGAAAAGGGTTAAGAATTTACAATACCTATCATCTAGTGTATGCCTTGTTTGGTGTTGTGGAATGGTGACAGCGTGTTTTGATTCGTTGTTGGTTTGGATGTAGATCGCCAAAGATGCTACCACCCGCATCGGGAGAGGAGGTTCGAGAGCAGTCGAGGTATCGTGGATCGGATCTCGACATCGCAGGACATCGCCCCAAGCCGACATCGATGGCATTCCACCGCCAGCCTCCTCCCGTTACGCCTAGAGCGGGCGTTGAGGCGATCGAGGCCGTGAGATCGCTCCGGAGCAGAGTTTGCCGAGTCTATGAGGGCTTTTATGGTCGCATGTTGAGTGACCAGAGGGCGAGACCTGTGCCTTGTTGGCGCCAAGCAATGAAAGAGTCCGAGCCCAGACGAGCGGTGACTCGATTGGTTCAAAGAGAGCTCAAGAGCTCCTCCACTCCACAAGAGCAAGTAGCCCCAGAGGCGTATATGGCAGAGGGTGCCGAGGAATTGGGTAGGTGGTCAAGGATTTTGTGAAGTGGAAGCCCGAGAAGTTTGATGCCACCGGTGATGCGTTAGCGGCAGCCTGTGTGGATCGCCCATTTGGAGTACACCTTCCCGATCATGGTGTGCCCCGATATTCAGAGGCCGAGATGTGCGGCTCATGTGCTAGGAGGCACAATGAGATGGTGGTGGGAGTCCACCTTGAGCGAGAGACCACCTGGTCTCCACCCGCTACTTGGGAGTTCTTCAAGGCCGAGTTCAAGGTAAAGTTCATCGCTGATGAGGCTCAGGAGAAGATGGTGGAGCTCTTCCGTAACTCAAGCAGGTTCCGATTCCATTGAGGAATATGAGCGCAAGTTCTCGTGAGTATGGATATTTTGCTCCTCGCTTGATTGCCACCCCGAGTCAAGATTCGGAAGTTCATATCCGGATTGAGGCGGGTGTTTTTCTGTGATGTCGTGGCTCGTGCCCCCGACACTTATGCTAGGGCCGCTCAGCTTAGCCACGATCTATAATGGGAAGTATCCCGCCGAGCGGGTTGTTGCCGCCTCCTGCTCGCCGCCCCGTCCCAAGAAATTGTGGGGCGTAAGAGGAAGTTTGACTTTTGGGGAGGCGCCGCCGCCGCCAAGGGCGCTTTCTGCAACAGAGATCACGGAGAGCTCCACCCGCTTTCACTCCGATGCAGGAGGACCCAGCGATTTCCGCTTGTGCTACTTGTGGGAAAGTCCACGCCGAGCTTGTCACCGACCTAGATTGTGCTACCGTTGTGGTAGAGAGGGGCACATGGCCCGCTTTTTGTGATCACCATTATGGCACACCCAGGCCGGCAAAGAAACAGGTCGAGTGTTTGCTACGAACCGTCAGAGGCCGAGCGCACGGATGCGGATGCCGCCGTGGCGGTACGCTTCTTGTTTTAGATCACCGCGCATTTGTCTTGTTTGATTCTCGTTCTACGCATTCATTTGTATCCGTGTTGTTTGGTCGAGCATGCTAAGTTAAGACTAGAACCTCTAGGTTTTGAGTTATCTGTTGCAAACTCCTTCCGGGAGTTAGTATGTTGGCTAGAGATAAGATTAAGGATGGCCGGATCGAGATATCCGAGAGTTGTTAGTAGCCACACTCATAGTTCTCGCCTATGAGTGGTTTTGATGTGATTCTGGTATGGAGTGGTTAGTCGCTAACCACGCGCTGATTGACCGCCACCGAAAGAAGTAGTGTTCAGGCCGCTGTCGTCGGCCCAGCCTTTTAAGTTTCGTGGAGTCCAGTGGTGGAGTTTGCCCGCCGATGGTGTCACCGTGAAAGCTCGTCGCTTGCTAGCTCATGGAGCTTGGGGCTATTTAGCCAAGTTGTTCGGGAAGAGCCGCCTCCTGTCTGGGTCGATCAGTGCCTGGCCGTGCAAGAGTTCGCGGATGTGTTTCCCCGAGGAGTTACCGGGTTGCCCCAAAGAGAGAGGTTGACTTCATTATTGAGCTCTTGAGCCGTGGACCCTCCCTATCTCGAAGGCCCGTGACGCATGGCGCCAGCCGAGTTAAAGGAATCAAGATTCGGATTGGTGTGGAGATGTTAGACCGAGGGTTCATCCGCCCAAGTGTATCCCCGTGGGGAGCACCAGATTCTGTTTGTGAAAAAGAAGGATGGTTCTATGCGCTTATGTATTGATTACCGCGAGCTTAATAAGGTGACAGTGAAGAATAAGTATCCGCTGCCCCGTATCGATGATTTGTTCGATCGCTTCGTGGAGCTTCGTGTTCTCCAAGATAGATCTCGAGATCCGGTTACCATCGGGCTATGGATCGTGGATGCCGACATTCCTAAGACAAATTTTCTCAGTCCAGATATGGTCACTATGAGTTTGTGGTTATGTCGCTTGATTGACCAATGCCCCACGCGCTCATGGACATGATGGATAGGGTGTTCAAATCATTTTTGGACAGCTTTCACATCGTGTTCATTGACGATATTCTCGATTTATTCGAGGTCTAAAGAAGACCATGCAGAGCATTTGAGACGAGTATTGGCAATTACTTTGAGGAAAAACCACTTTATGCTAAGTTTTCCAAATGTGATTGGTTGGAGCAGTGGCCTTCCTAGGCCACGTGGTTTCGAGAGATGGTATAGCCGTGGACCCCGCGAAGATTGAGGCCGTGAGTTCATGGGCCAAGCCGACTTCGGGCTTGCCGAGATTCGCAGCCTTTCCTGGTTTGGGTGTTACTACCGCGGTTCGCTCAAGAACTTTTTCGCTTTAGCCTCGCCTCCTCACTGTCCGACGAGGAAGGGTGTCGAGTTTGTTTGGGCAGCAGGTGTGATGAGAGCTTTGCTGTGCTCAAGCGTAGTTTGACTTCAAAGACTGTTGGCAATCCCGAGGGGACAGTGGTTTCGTGGTCTACTGCTGATGCTTCCAAGTTTGGATTAGGTTGTGTGTTGATGCAAAGACGGAAGGTCATTGCCTATGCTTCCGCCACCAAGCCGTATGAGCAGTAACTACCCGACTCATGATATGGAGTTGGCAAAGCAGTGGTGTTTGCAATCAAGATTTGGAGGCATTACCCGTATGGTGAGCGGATTCAGATGTTTACCGATCACCAGAGCCTCAAGTATCTGCTTACTCGTAAGGAGTTGAATATGAGGCAGAGGAGATGGTTAGAGTTGGTAAAGGATTATGATCGCGAGATTTTGTACCATCCGGTAAAGCCAATGTAGTGGCCGATGCTTTGAGCAGCGAAAAGACGCCGCACTGCGGGCGTTGTTGAGTTCCCACCCGCTTTGCGAGAGAGTTCGAGCGGGCCGAGGTTGCAGTGTTGTTGGGAGAGGTTACCGCCTGTGGTAGCTGGGCTTGACTGCTCACCGCCGATTCGGGCAATGGATTATAGACAACAGTTGGGTGACCCCGCACTTAAGAGATTGGTTGATAGAGTTAGTGCCGACGGTGACTTTGACTTTGTATATTCACCGCATGTTGGGTTGACTTATAGAGGCCTGGTTGTGTGTTCCGGACATTGCAGTTTGCATGAGCCGAAAGTTGCTCTGAGGCCCACTGTTTCTTTTGCTTGGCACCCTGGGGGGTACCAAGATGTATCAGACCTTAAGCAGACTTTTCTCGTGGATGGGGATGAAGAGAGATGTGGCAGAGTTTGTCACCGGTGTCTCACTTGTCGGCAAGTGAAGGCACCTGTGCAGAGGCCAAAGCAGTTTGTTGCAGCCATCGAGTGTACCCTGCTGGAAATGGGAAGAGATCTCTATGGACTTTATATCCTGGTTTGCCAAGGACTCCGAGGAAGTTCTCTCGCATTTGGGTGATAGTCGATCGCTTGACTCAAGAGCGCACACTTCATTCCTGTGAGGGACACTTATACCGCGGGAACAAAGGGGCGCAACTGCTTTTGGAGCAGATCATCCGCTATCATGGTGTGCCTGAGGATTGTGTCGATCGTGACTCGCGGTTCACTTCTCTCGCTTCGAGAGCGCTCCGTAAGGGTTTGGGCACAGAGTGCGTTTCAAAGACATGCCTTTTCACCCTCGTGACGGATGGTCGATCGAGAGAGTGAATCGATTCTCGAGGATATGTTGAGGGCTTGTGTGTTGGATTTCCGTGCAGCTTTGGGACCAGATTCAGATTTGATGGAGTTTGCCTACAACAACGCTACAGTCGACGATTCAGATGGCTCCATTCGAGGCATTGTATGGTAAGCGTTGTCGGTCCCCGTGTTTCGGGAAGAGGTTGGTGATAGATGTGTTTTGTCCCGACCATCGCAGCTTGACCAATGGTGCAAAGTGTAAGATTAGAGCTCGTATGTTGACAGCTCAGAGCAGCAGAAGAGTTACGCCGATGTTCAAGGCCGAGATTTGGAGTTTGAGGTTGGTCAACATGTGTTCCTTAAGGTTGCTCCGATGCGAGGTGTTTTGAGGTTTGCAAGCGTGGGAAGTTGAGTCCTCGCTTTATTGGTCCATTTGAGATCCTAGAGAGGATTGGCAGAGTTGCTTACCCGGTTAGCCCTACCTCCGTCACTATCGCCAGCAGCATAGTGTTTTCCATGTATCGATGTTGAGGCAAGATGTGCCGGATCCGCCGCACATTGTGGACTTTGAGCCTTTGCAACTGAATGAGGATTTGAACTTCGAGGAGAAGCCAGTGAGGATCCTTGCCTTTGAGACCAAGACGCTGCGTAATCGCGAGATTCGCTTGGTAAAGGTTCAAAGTGGAAGAATCGGGGTTTCGAGGAAGCCACTTGGGAGCGGAAGACGAGATGAGGTTGCATTACCCTCGAGCTTTTCTGTTTTAAGGACTTTCGAGGACGAAAGTCATAAAAAGGAGGGAATATTGTAACGACCTGTGTTTTTCTTCCGGTCTTCCGTGTATGCCCTAGGGGTAATTTGGTAATTTGGTCGGGCCATGGTCGCTTTGTGTCTTTTCCAGCTACTAAAATTATTGGATGGTTTTTTGTAGGTTTTTGGAGGGGTTTGTGGTTTGGTTTGAGCAAGGTTTGTTGCAAAAGTAAAAATAAAGGAATTGTTGTGCCGCAATGGTTTGAACCCGGTCTCCCGGGAAGCTTGTAGAGAGGTGTGCCAAATGAGCCATTAGGTGCTCTTGTTACTCTTTCTCGCATCACATCTTAGTTAACCTTGGATTTTTGGAGTTTTGGTGCATTTGGTTAAATGAAATAGAAATAGGTTATTTCATCTCCTTCTCCAAAACATCTCTTGGCCGCCCAAGCTCTCCATCTCCATAGCCTTGCCGAGTTCTTCATCCTTGCATCTCCTTGGGTTCGATCATCATCATTCCGGTAAGTCTTCGTCTTCTTCATCTTCTCATTTGGGTGTTT